>DWNE01001884.1:0-20410 GCA_018249875.1 Cecropterus toxeus | reverse complement strand
CATATATTTAAATTATTTTATTGCTTTTTGGTGACATGGAAGTCGGTTTCTATTTTTTGTTAAAAAGTTTTATCAAAGCATGGCATTGCATATCTTGTTTTGTATTTATTTTTCCCTTAAATTTATTCAATTTTGCGTGCTATTACTTATCACTATTTAGACATATATGCAAGTAGGAACAGCAATGTAATAAGCTGATTATAATCGATTTATCGACGATAATATTATGTTCGAATGGATAATACCCACGTGATCCAGTGGTTATAACAATCTGGGAGTAACGAGAATTTAAATGAATGAACCGGATATTTTGTACAGTTGTCTATATATCACACACCACACACATACATTAGCACGGTGATAGAGCGAGTATAGTTCGACCAGGGTGGTACTGTCGCTACACCTATTTTATTAGCGTGAAGTTGCGTTTCGGTGGTAGAATGTGGTTTCCGTCTCACTATCGTATGAGGCGACTATCTTAGTCCTCGGGAGCAGCAACGCATCTGTGATTGACTTTAAGTCAAACCCGTTTTATATGAAGTTGTTTTTTTTTATACCTAAACCTAACGATAAGGCAGACGGGCTGCTTGATGGTAAGTAGACGCCGTCGCCTATGGACATTTGCAACACAAGGGGAGTCGCCAATGCATCGCTGACTGTAAAAGGAGAACTTTTATCACACCTTTCTGGAAGAGCCTCATATCATAGCGCACCGGGAATACATATACAGATATCCATTGGCGGCGATAACTACTTACAATCAGGTGAACTCCCTGCTCTTTTGCCACTTAAATACAAATTGAGTGTAGGCGTTATTGTTAATGCGCTACAAATCATAGTTTCCGTACATGCCTTAAAAGAAATATTTTCAGACAATGAAACATATGCAACTTGGCTATTAAGGTCAGATGGTCACGCGCCAGCAGCCGCAATTAACTGAGTTGTTAGCGCCGGGCCGGCCGGTGTGAAGTAACTGAGGTGTAATCGATGCAATGCCTATAGATACGGATTTCCACATGCATGGCTTTCTATTAAACATGTACATAACAATGTTACGAAAATTATAGAATGGACTATACCGCGTAAAATATAACCGCGTAAATATAAAATGTGACCTGAAATTGAGCACAGATACGCTGTCAGCTTACAGATTAAGTTGGAACGCATTTGGCGTCCTTGTTACGCCTTGCTGTATACTTACAGCAGGCTTAACTCTTTTAATTTCAGGCAGCAATAGGTGTGACGGAAGTGCTGCTGAAGTTGAACCATAAAGAATTCTACCACGTTTAATTTACACATACATATAAGGAACCTTTTAGTATGTCCGTTTAATCCCGCAATTCTCGTGGGGTGAAACTTATTACTAATTTATAGTGTCCGACCGAAACTTCGGCTTAGGCTGCGGCCAACCTAAACCAATTCTGGCGTTGGCCAAAATGAACCGAAGTTTTGGGCATAGCCGAAGGTTTTTAGCGAGCGAAAAAAAATGAAAAAACTGTAACGAATGCACCACACCGCACGAATGCACTAAAAATGGTATAAGAGGCTATATTTAATTAACATTAAATGGAATTAAGGTTTTACATAAGACACTAACGAAGTAGTATAACGTAGTAGATTTGGAAACCCAAATCATTGTGAAGTTGCAGTTTCTATCCCTACAAGACCTTCCTTAACATACAATAACCCTGAACGGTGTTTATAATGAAAGTCCAATGTTTCGGCGCCAAACAATATCTATACAATACTCCTAATGGTGGTTGTAATGTCCCCGGTATTGTTTCGCCACACAATGCTCATTATACAGACGCGCGTCCGGCCGTATGTCTGTTTCCAGCCTTGAGGCACCTTCCTTATAATTATGGGATTCCAACTGTTACTTATATTCATGTTTTAATTTTAACTATTTTATAATTACTTGCCACAAAAATATTCTATTTAGTTTTTGTTTATTGTACGTTCGTATTTTTCGCAATACAATATTCCTATTATGTTCTGATTGAAAAGCTTTTCGTGCTACAATATTTTTGAGTTGAAATATTTCTTTCGCTCTTTTCTAACAAAACAAATTGCTGCCCTAATGGCGTTTCAAAAATTAATTCCAAGTTTTGTGTTTACCTAAGTGTCATAATTGTCAAATATCAGAATCGTGATAATTTATTTACGGTTTCACTAACTGTTTCTACTTTATAATTATCTGGTTGTACGTGTACCCTCTTAACCGATCTGACCGATTTCATATTTTATTTAAAGAAAACGAATTTATTATAATGACGAAATCAAAACAACTCCGTTTCTTGAATTTATGCAGCTTTAAATGTCAAACAAAAGGTGACCTAACTCCCATTGTGACGCTCTAACCAGTATCTCTAGCTAATAATGTTATTATAACAATTATATGTTATTATGACATCAACATTGCTTCCGTCGTCGTTTCTATATACTTTCAATGAATGTTTACATAAATCGCCTAGCACCAGCACCTATTTATAAGAAATATTGAATTTAAATAAGAAAATACCCCAAAATAAGAAACTTATTTATAAACTATAAAATATTCATATGCTTCGAACTATTGTGGTGTTTAAAACAATATGTTTTGAATAACAGACAATACACGGAAATATTATAATTCACTAACCGTCAAAGACAACAGAACATAACAAATTTGGGGTACCTCAAGGCGATACTATAGGACATATTTACTTCCCCATATTATCATATTAATGAATGTTCTTACTAAATAATGATTTTTATAATCAACCAAGGACTGTCACATGTTTACTGATAGATGGTCATAAGGAAACAAAAATCCTTATTAATAGAGAGGATATATATTTCATAGAATATTCCACAGTGATCTCTTTATTGAACATGTCGTTGGAAGTATCACTCGAGGTGTTACTTTCCCTGAAGTGGCTAAACTGGACCTTATCTGATTCTTTTGCATCATATTAAGACTTTCAAAGATATTTTTTCAGTGTGTCATTTCTTTGTATAATGCAAACTGACATGCTTGAGTCATTTAAACAACTTTAATTGTTTATTATTAAAGGTAATTAGGTCATTATGACTGCGTTATACTTATTAGAAGTGTTTACAATATGACCTAAGATGTGAATCTATTATAACAGTGACTTATCTTTTTCTTCTGTAGGTAGATTCTTAAGTTTCAGTCATACTCAGTTAATATGTAGAAAAGAAAAGGTATTGTGTAATCGTGATATTTGATTCAAATCGTCGACTTCTGTGTTTCTTGGTTCTTCTTCGTATATTAAATTTAGATTTATTTTATCAGAACCTATTTAAAGACAATTTCACAATAGAGGACTTAGCACACTAATATGGAGATACGCAATATAAAAAAATATCATTCTCAATCATTATCAAGAACTTGGATCACTTTTTAATCCAATTCTCTATTGATTTTGGACACTAATTTCCTAATCATATGTTTTAAACAACTTTAAAGCGGTAGAAATTTATGATTCAAATATACCACCACCTCTATATTAAATTCCGCCTTATAACATGTATAAAGAAACGCTAATAAGAGGAATTCATACAGCTTCTAATTTCTTCCTCAGAAAAAACGCATTTGTGATTAACACTGATTAAGAAATGAAAAGACTACCAATGAGCAGCTTGTTCGACCGGTATTTTAGTTCCATGACATACAAGAATCATAGCTCTAAGTAGTCGCAGTAGGTTTTCATAGATAATTTCAATTGACAATATATTTCAAGGTGTACTAATACTTCAAACAATAAAATATAAAACAAAACGACAGAACACAAAGAATTCCGATGTTATCATCACGTAGCATCTTCAAGGCGAAGCGAACGCAATGGGTATACGAAACGTTACTATTTTAATTTTAATTGTTAAATTATTAGAGCACGAAAATGAAATAAATATTTCGCTAAACATCACTCAATGTCTGTTTGAGTGGATGTTGCATTGCATATTAGAATATTTGGAATATTTACTTCTTGCGCAAAAAGTACAAGGTAGGCAGCAGGGTCTTTCTTGGTAACATTAACACCCTGTCCCAGTAGATCCAGAACCAGAATAGGGCTACGGTATCCCCTGTCGTAAGAGGCGACTAATTTGCGGGCAGCAAGAGTAGAAGCTTGAACCATCCAGCCAAGCGACCCCGGGAAGGACGGCGTCATATGTGGTCGAATGCCATTGTAAACAACTGAAGGCACTGTGAGCGTAATTGCTCACCGGGAAAGAGGCCGAAAGGGGCATTGCGCTCGGAGGACTCCGGTAGTGCTCCGTTAGAGATCCCAGTGTCCTACACGCAGCGCTGAAGACGGTCACCGAGGGGGTACTATTGCGGTAGAAATCCCACATAACCTTACGTTGCTCCCATAAAATCGGGTAGCTTTTTGAAGGTTTTCTCCTCGTTTAAAAAAAAATGGTAAGATTATCACACTTTTTGGGGTCACCAACATAGGTAAGCGTGATTACTATTAGCAAAATCCCTCTTAGGAGGCCTATGTTCAACCCCCGTCTAAGGGGAAGCCTATGTCCAGTGGACTTCGAAAAACTGAAGTTATGAAGAATCTTTAGATGACTTTTTGCGCTGTTAGTAGACTGGTGATGTAAAAAGCTCTCTATAATTTTTTAATGGCTGATCGATTGCCTATAATTGATTTCTAAAATCATTTTTATAGATTTTAATCTTTATTGGATCATATATTCGTGGTTTAATTGAATAGCTATAAATTCTGTTGCGGAATTTTATGTCTTAAGATAATGATTACATACATAAATATACATATGATGCGTGTATGGTGAGTAGGGTGGCCACCTATCCATTTAAGAAACGGATTTGTTATAAACAAAATAAGCTTTAGAAAAGAAATAGTAGGCTCATACATTTTTCTGAAGACTAAAACAAGGTCTTCCAACCTGTTTGTATATTTTTTGTATTTGCACCTAACGATAAGGCAGACGTTCTACCTGATGGAAAGTAGTCACCGATGCCTATGGACACTTGCAACATCAAAGGCGACCGCCATTGCATCGCCGGCTTTAAATTTTGGAGCCACTGGTCATGTAGCAACTTCAGGGTACGACATCCTTTTCCTACGACATCTGAATTATCGAAAAAAAATCTATGACACTTGTATTTTATTTTTACTGTACGTTACTTTATTTTTCTACAATTCACTAAAATATAGGTATTGTAATCAAAGCACTACATTTTAGTCAATTGTTTTAATCGTATTTTTCACAGAACGGATGACAATCCTAATTTTATACATAGACAATATCATTAATAACTTTTATCCATAGATTCACATATTATTTCACTACGGAATAGATGTTGGTTACAATATTGTTATAATTTTATTCTATGAGTCCAAATTTATCTCATTATCGATGATTTTTTTACATGTATAGGTTAATTTGTAGCATAGCTTAATTTAAAAGAAACTATCACTTAATAAAAAGATAATCATAAATGTCCTCCACAAATGTTCGCACATTTTGATCAACAAATTCTTCTGCTCTGAGAGGATCTTTTTTCGATCAATCGATCATCGAATCATATTCATCATGGAGGTATCATATAGTCAATCATAAAAGTCTTTCGATAACTCTAAAATCGCCCTTCGAAAATTACAATACATATCATTAATTACTTCGTCATATAAATTCATATTGGCAGTGAAAGCGAATGTCATCGATATTCCGAATTAACATGTTTGACAGATATCAAATGGTTATGGCCCTTTGTGATTCTCTATGGAATTTCTCTTCTAGAGAAATCTCTTATTGTACTATTATTTACTGAGCTCTTGTAAAGAATCATGTAAAATGTAAATTTAAATAAACGTAACTCTTCCGGCCGCAAACGGCCAGTCTGGCGAAGAACAAACATAATTTTGGTTAACAAACAAGATAAACAGACTAACTTTGTAAACATTGGCTTATTTAATTTTGTTTAAAGTGTTGTTAGTCAAAAACATAGACTTTCGAAAGCGTTAAATTACCTATTTATTTTTTTAATATTAAGTTATTAAAATTATTTTACATAACTCCCCATTTAAATTATTAACTTTTTGTTTAATATTTTTATTTTTAATTTCTTGTTCAATTCATTATTTTTAATCTATGATCGCGTCCTGACCATATATCACTCATGAGATTCACTACTATTTGAGTAATTCTTTTAAATAGAATAATCCCAAATTAACACAAGAAAAATGATGGAATATTTTATTGTCTGTGGCATAATGCCGCCAATGTTCAGCGATCAATCGCATATTTAGCTCACCCGTTATCCGCTACAGTTATTCAAACTGGTCGCTTCGCAATACAAGGTTACCGCAAATGCGGCAAATACGTTCGATTTTTAAACACGGTTTTTTTAACGATGACCTGGGTTTTTCACTGCTAGAATTTGCATTACCCTGCGATTTGATACTAACTTTATACAATTATAATATATATATTTTTTTAAACATTATATTGGGATGCTGGGCAACCCATGTTAATCCTGAAATTATAATAATGATTTGATATTATTTTATACCAGTGGATGTATGCTTAAACATTATGATAAAATTGACGGCTTTTTCTTCATTTTCTCGCATATACAATGTAAAGAACGTGTAAAAGAAATAAAATATGTGCATACATATTAGAAACATACTTCCAAACTATGAGTGTGGGTCAGTTCTGCTTAAGGTGGCAATAATCTCACATGCGTGTCGTAGGATACCTACTTATACATATTATAATTAAATTTAAAACTTCCTCTCTTTTCCAAACCGCAAGATCCTGTCTTGGGAAGTACCCAGACACTAGTAACTGCCATGATTATTTGAAATGAGTCATTTCCCCGATATTTTTAATTTATCATTCAAGCCTAGCCCTCGTTGAAAATATTTCTTTTATATCTACTTTGCATTTTGCAATATAATCAAACGGACGGACACGTAGAGACTAATAGTCTCTAGGTTACATCACCATATCATATGTTCTAGTCTTTAGATAGAACCCCAGTTCTACATGAAGTTGCAAAAGTCCACGACCGTCAGTAAGACCTTGCCATCTAACTGCATGCTCGTTTCCTACTTCATAAACAAATATGTAAAAAAATCATAAAAGTAAAACGCTCTCTCATATACTCATAGCCCCACAGTAGGATTTCCTTCTGTGTCGTGGGTTCCAATGACACACAAAGACGAATACACAAACACCAGACGCAGAAATTTAAACGTACACATTCCTGTCTGGCCGGAGATCGAAGCCGGGACCCACTGCGTGTCAGACCGGTATGGTGAACGCTCCGCCACGGAGGTCGTCAATATGTGTTGTATTATTTTAATGGCAGTAAAAAATCTAATTAAACATGTTTAATTAGATTTTTACTGCCTCCTTTTTTTTACTAGCAAATAGGATATCCGCCATAATAACTCGTAGGAGAGAACCTATCGATTTTGGGTAACCATGCTTTGGTAAAAAAACGTATTTTTTCTTAACTTACCTAGGAAACCATTGAAGAATCTGTTTCTATGTATAGAATGGTACCATACCCATTGCATGCAGTTTTTTTAATAAACTTTGAACCTATCTTATATCTCCACTTTCCATTGGGGAATCAATTATAACATACTTATTGAATTTGTACGAAGCATTTTTCTTTTTTAATAGTTCGAATTCTACGACTTAATAGGTGCAGCTTTCCTCACAAAAACATTGATACTCAGTAAGTGTAACCTCGCTAATATTCGTACAGGTTCCTATCACGCGTTAGCGTACTTTCTATGGGTTCTGTAAATTCGAAATTGGCAACCAAAGCCGGCGCACGCGCTCTTTGTTGTGCAACTTGTTAGGCATAGTGATGTGCTACGTCTAGACGTGTCGAAGAACATTTACTTTTTCATGATTCTTCGTTGATATCGTGTAAATTTATAGCTTTACTATATTTTTACGATTTGATTTTGACACTTTCTTGATGAAGGTCGTGCAAAAATATTATCCAAAATTTTCAATATTTTTGTCCGTCATTTCAGACAGAATTTAAATCTCTTCTTGACTTGAACATTAATGTCAACATTGTGTGTGTTTACAGAACCATAAAACAGGGATGCCAAATTGACGATAACGATACATCTTGCCTCGAAGCGAAAATGACATTTAAGCATAAAACATTTATTCTATGACAATTTGGGACAAAGTAAAAAATACCCTGCCCCTTGCCCTTACCCTTGTCCAGAACTACCTGTAAGTGTAGAAATCATGAAATAAATTATTTCGTATTATCGATATATTGACAATGCGCTCACCGATAGACATTTATCGATACATGTGCATCACTAGCAATAGTGACTGACAGAACAGACGTTTCCTCACAATAAACAAGAGTCTAACAGAGGTGTAACTGTTTACTGCGATTGAACGACCGGACACTTTAATGCTTAATGACCACATAATTAACTAAACTTTCCTTGTTTCGTTATGCAAGCGATGGAACCTGTTTAAATGACTTCGCTATTGGAAATGACAACCGGATTGTCTATTTTTTCATTAACATTAGTTATGTTTATTATTAATTTATGCAATAATATGGATACTTATTCACGGTTTGTTAATGAGATTTGATAATTAAGCAACTTGATTATTTCGTGTGAATTAATAGGTACTACTCGCCCAAACATTTATATGATCGATGGCAGCGTTACGTTTTTTTTTATCTGATTCAAGTAGCAAACGGGCATGCAGTCCACCTGATAAGTGGTCACTGCCGCCCATGGACACCTGTAAGCAACTACAAATAGAACATGGCTTCTATATGAAGTCAATCACAGATGCGTTGCTACTCCCGAGGACTATGATGGTCGCCTCATATAAATGTGTGCCGGAATATTTGACGGCAGCATCAAAAAAACGTGCAACATACTCGTATAAAAAGTGGTCGTCATTGTAGATGGACTCTGCTTTTAATGTGAAGAGAAGAGCCCGAATACAAATAGCACAGGATGTGTACTTGAAATCGAATGAATAAACTTCTTGTCCCCAGGTTTAAGTTGGAATACCTCCTATGAGTATCAATTTTTAAACACATATTTTGAAGACAGCAACTTCACATTTTAGAGATATTATTATAATAAAAATGAAATTTCATTATAATAATCAAATTTAGAAAATAAATACTATCTAGAATTTTGTATGCGTGTTGTAACCTTCCTCAATAAATAGATTGTTTGAATAAACAAAAATATTTTTTCAATTCGATCCAGTAGTTCCTGAGATTAGCGCGTTCAACTAAACAAGCAAACTCTTCAGCTTTATAATATTAGTATAGATTGGTAGTTTGCTACTATACAGTTTATTAACAAGTTGAATGAAATCGTCTTGACTCTCAATTTTACACTAATACAATTTTCAATCGGATGTGAATGACCTTTGTCTTAGCACAATTCGCCCACGCCCTCAGAAGTACTGTACAAAGACAGAATGACTTATACCTTTTAGGCCTTCATACGTAGTATAGCCTTGTTTAGAATGGTATATATATATATACATATATATTTAAATTGTGTTAATATTACTTAGTCATATAATTTAACCAAACATAAAATAATTTTGGTTTAAGTTGTAAACATTGTTACATAATACCTTGATAGATTATTTCTTCCCAGACCACACCATAACCGTCGAACTAAGAGTAAACCTACTAGTTTACCCAAAAGTTTACCGCAGTAAGCTCTGCATTTGACGATGGTGTAAACATTTCCCATAGTGGTGAAAGCTATGCGCTGTGTTTGCACGTTTTGACCCCAGTTAATCCTTCTGGCACAGTTTATTCACTATCGTTTACTATCTAATGTGTTACTTTACCCGTATTATAGTTAGAGCTAATATAAATTTGTGAGCTGTATCGACGCAGAAAAACGATCTTGTCGTATAAAAATGGAATTTACACCAAATGCAAAAGACTTTAGATGGTATACAATCTAATCTTGCAAACTATTGAATTTTAAACTAAAAAATATTATGTTGAATGCATGAAACCATTCCAAGATTAGTGTAATTGATTTTTAAGTAGGTATATACCTTAAGTTCATATTTTCTTACGATACGACAAGATCGCTTTCCTGCGTCGAATGTTCATTTATTTCTCTGCATTTTATATTAAATGGGTATAATTAAATTTAACCTATTGTAACTTTTTGTTGTAGAGAGGTACAATCATTAAATAGTTATGAGTTAAAATAAATAAGATTATGTTAGGGAGCTTTAATCAATGGTACATTTTTGTCCATTTTTTATTTGTTTTTTTACTAAAACTGACAAGTTAGTACATTAAATACTTTCCATATGTGTGTTTCCTTCGCAATCAATAGATTTAACCTCGTTTCCATGAAGCGTTGTTGCATGACAATTGCTTTGAGGAAATACTTAATTATTCACAAATACAAATGAACAGAATGATGATGACGTTGATGATGATAGGTGTGAATTATATCCTTCCGCATGTGTTCCACGTGCAAACCCTGGGCATCTCCCAGGGTTTGCACGTGGAACACACGTTTTATACATCCATAAAGTCTTAGAAATCTAACGCTCTATATGCGCTTTCCATAGGAACCGAGGTGTGGTCACACTTGGCAGAACGCCGTAGTAACCACTGTAATGAATAATATTGAACATACTGTTCCATTCCCTGAATAAAATTTTTCAATAATCTCCTACGAAACCAGTGAGATATATATTAAAAGGAAAATATGGTCAAGAAATCTGTATGCCTAAGAATTAATTCGTATTCCAATATATTTCAACGATTATCATGTATTCCAATATGTTCTACTCTTACGACTCCTATAATTCTACAATTTATCCTCATAAAATTATGTGGCATTTGCTTGCCTATCCGTTTTGCCGCCAGCTTTTGCAACTATGGCTTTAAATGGCGTTAATGCTTCTAATTCTGTGAGAGAACACCTAAAAAAGACAAGAAATAGGTAGATGTACCTACAGATAGAATAGACAAATAGATTAAATGTCAATAGAACGAACCAAAGAAATAATCTTTCGTAATTCAACTCTTTTAGCGCATCCACCTCATTCAATTTTACCTTATAACATTAGAATCATTAATGCAGGATATAAACGTAAACATAATAACAAACATAAACGCTTTCTAAACTCATAGCCCCACAGTAGGATTTTCACCGGTGTCATGGGTGCCATGGACACACATACACCCAGACCCAGAACAGAAATCTAAACTCATCATTCTCATTTCTGTCTGGCCGGGGATCGAACCCGGGACCCACTGCGTGTAAGATTGGTATGGTGACCGCTCCGCCACGCGGGTCGTCAAATAAATTATATTTAAGGATATTAACGATCTTTTACCATTTAGTCTGGAGGCTCGTTTGCAACTTCAATTCAATAAAAGAAAAGAATACAGTTTTGCGCATTTTGTTCCATTTGCGTTGGTCACGTCAGCATATGTTTGTACAAAATAAACAATTACCACCTAAATACCTACTTAGCGTCAACTGTTCAACTCATTGTACGACACCGCACGCAGTACTTGCTATTGTTGTACAAATAAACCGTGAAATTGTAGCTGTATTCAATGGAATAAGTTGCCAACTATGCCAGACGTTAGACACATGCCATATGCTGAATTATTATACTTATGTTATACTGGAATAGGAACCTACTTAAGAGAATCCACTTTTATCCCGTACCAAATAATTTTATTTTATATTTCTATTTGTTTTTTGTAGTAAGTCTCTAAGGCTCTCTTTGCCTAAAACATATGTAACACAGTGTCATGTTCTAGTTCAAACTATGTGGTGAAGATGACTTACGTGGTATTCAAACTTAGTATTTAATGTTAGTAACCCATATATAAATTATTCTGAACCAAACTTCTTGCACCTTGTAGTGTCTGCCTCACGCTATCTGTTTTGTTTCCGTTAAGGACGTCGGAGATTAAAAAAAATCAAATAACAATTGTTTCATTTTTTTGAGAATTTTGCAGTAGCATCTTCCTGTAAAATTCTTCTATTGGTGTTGCTTGAAGATCCAAGCATGATAACTACGGCAAATCCTCTCGACGTTTGTATTGTTAAAACATCTATTATACTTATATCTGTTAGTAATATGCTCATTTATGTATGTCTATTAATTGTAACAAATTCAGAAGTTTTTGATTTGTGTAGCAACTGGTTCCTGATAAGGCTACGGCCTTATGCACAAAAGTTACGGTCGATTCGTGACGGTCGTTTGCAACTGACGTTAACATACAAAAATGCGACTAGTGATAAAGAAAGTTGGATTTGGTTTAGTAGTTCAAGATAATGTCTCTTACGTGGACCTGTTGATGTACTTAGATAAATCTAAATTACATGACATATACTTTCATTTAATCAAGTATAAAGAGCACAGGAGTACTACCTGATTTTCACTAATTAACTTAGAAACCTGTAGCTACAATTTTGGCAACCTTCGATGATGGTGTATTGTGAAATGTCACATTACACTTGTAGAATAGAAAACACATAAAACCAATCCAGGCATTGCAATAAAAAATCAAGTCACATATTTTGTCAGGACAATGGCAAGCTCTGTCCATATCAGACAAAATTGATAGATGTTATTGAACGTTAAAAGCAAACAATGCAATAGCCGGTTTTACCGAACCGCCGTCAGGGCTCTTAAGTTGTATATCACGTCATAAGTGATGCATATCTGTATTGCTCAATCAGCTCACGTTCTATCGTCACAATTATTAAGACAAGTAAAAACCAGTTCTGAACGATCCCTTTTCTAGAATTCTACGCCAGTATCACACGTTACTAGCACCGCTCGTTTGTTTTATCGAAGACGCAATCGCGTGAGACACTATTTACAGCAACAATGGCATTCGCCGCAGAAATGCAACGGAAAATTGTGGAAACAAATGTCCCTACAAAAACAACATACTTTCACTAACTCGCCGAGTAGCTAATCATATTCTGGTTTATAGCTAATCAGCCTTTTTAACACCTCTTTTTTATAACATGACATAAACATGCAAATAAAAAACCTTTCAATTCGCAGTCATGTTACATTTGGTTACGTATAATATTTATCACTTCCTACACTCACTCTATCGCTTTGATTGTTTCAGATGGCGTAGAAAACCGGTCAGAGATATTCAGCACAAATGTTATTGAACAATCTAATGGAAGGTGAATCGATTACCACGAACAACCTGATTTCATCAATCAAAAGCTTCAAGGCCGATGGCAAGGAGCACGGGACCATTAAAGCGTTATTGAAAAACTTTATCTTACCCGAAACCGATACAATGGCGATCAAACAGAAGCAAAGCAATAATGACAAATGTGTTTATTCTGTGCCGATACAACCTCTATTCGTTCCTAGGGAAAGGCCAAAATCAGTAAATGAAGCAAAGATGGCGTTTTTAAAATCAACTGTTGAACCGGTTTCCACGCCTCCTAACAGGTTAACTGCCGAGCCAACTTTGCATTATGCACAATTAGCTGTTACTGTTGAAAGCGAAGACTCCCGGAGCACAGGTGGAGGGACAATAATGAAAGAAACGATGGATAAGTTCAAAGAAAATAATACACCAAAAAATATATCGTCCAATGTGAAGAAAAAAATGGAACAACAGCAAAGGAAAGTCAGCTTTAAAACTAAAAGTGCTTCGGCGTCTTATCGTCGACCTCCCTTAGCTACCAAGACCATGACTATCACAAGCAGTAAAGTGACAGAACTAACTAAAAAATTCAACGACCTAATGAATGATGGATCTCACAACAAGTCTGTTAAACAATCTAAATTAATCAAAACCATGGAAGATTTACAAACAGTAACTCGATGCTCCGCCAGTAATAGCTCTACTCCATCGTCCACGCTAAGCTCAAGTCCTAATATAAAAATAGTTGTTCGTCATAGAAGAAGTTCAAAAAAACGCAGCAATAAAAAAAGATGTTCAAGTATGGACTCAATTGACAAACTTTTATTTTCTGATGCGTCATCAGGAAAAATTCGCATTATACGGTCAAAGTCCGATGGTACGAAAATTCCAAAATCTCCTAAGAAACGCTTAAAGTACCAGGATTCTAGCGGTCAACAAAGTGGATCTGATTCTGTCGATGGAAGCCCTACGAAAAACATTGGTAATGAGTCGCCGAAAATAACTATAGAATCCTCTGAATCAATTGGAGTTAAAAATGCGATTAAAAAATTTGAATGTGAAATCAGTGCCCAGTCTATTAGTAATAATACAATTAGAAGAAAACCTAATCAAATTCCTAGTACAATTCCTATAAATGAAAAACCGAAAGTACCTGAAAAGAAATCATCGTTAATGTTAACCAAAAATCTTGTAGTGAAAGATGGTGTTCCAAAAATAAGGACTATTAAACCTGTAGTTCAAGATTTACCTGTAAATAAAATTGAACAAAAGCAACAACAACAACCTTTAAACATTCTTAAGAAAAAAGAACCAATCTACGATAGAAAAAAGTTTAAAACTAATTATATTCACTCGGAAAAGTTACCCTTGCATGCAGTAGAAATTATTCAAGAAGATGTTAATGAAAACCTAGCTACTGCAGCAAATAATGCAGAACTGACAGCAATGGAACTTCAAAAAACAGACACATATCAAGAAATTGAGTCCACAATTACACCGAATGAATCTTTTTTATGGCGGAGGAAGAGTAATACTCAAATTTATTCTGATAGTGAGAAATCTACAGCAGATAGTGTTTATGGTATAGTTAGTGTAGTAACAAATACTACGACAATAACGGTTTCTGAAAATCAAAAAGAAATTTCATTGAAAGAATCTCAACCGAAAAATGATAATGAATCACAAATAAGTACTGTACAAATCAATAATAATTGTGATCCTAATTTAGACTTTGAGAGTAATCTTATAGAGGCTTATAATAAAGAAGTGCTTGTTGGTTATACATCTAAACCGAAAAGTGAGTCAATTGTCGAAGATGACTATGAACCTCTCGAACCACGAGAAGCTGAGAATGTAGTTGTAATAACTGTAAAGAGCGATAGATCTTCTAAAATAAATTGTCCATTGCCGGAGATACCTGTGGAACATAAAGAGGAATCTGAAAGACGGGAAAAAGAGAACATTTACCAGTGCCTCTTAGAAATGAGATCACATCCGGAGGGTGATGAGAGTAGTCTTCACAACTACGAACTCTGCGAAAACCAGTTGGAAGAACGAACGCGAGGTGATGGGGATAGTGATGATGGATACGAATATTGTAAGTCACCCGTGAAGCCCTATTGTCTCACCTCTAGTTCAGGAATACAGATTGCTGAAGATTATAAACCATATTCAACTAGTAATAACAGCAAAAACTATACTATCACTAAATCGGTAAGCGGAACGTCAACAGTTAGCTACGAAAAGATAGGTTCGGAGAGGATTTATGAGAAAATTCCACCTCGTCCACCCAAATCAAAGGAAAGTAGTCCTAGCTATAGCCACAGACATTCATTCGTGTCGTCAGATTATACAAGCTACAATGATACAGAGAATATCTACGACACGATCAAAAATGGTGATGGTGCATCTCTATCACATTGCTACGAGAGTATCCCGAATAGTCCAAGTATGGTGAAACTCAGGCATAACTTGAAGAAGCAGTTAGCATCAGCTGTCCAGAAGCGTCTTTCGTTTGATACGATGTCGAACATTAGTCAGTCAACATTATCTAGCGAGCAAAAGACGAATAGTATTTACGGCCAGAGATCCGTCGTGAGTTACAATGGACAAGAAATCGCCTTCCAGGTACCGAGCAGTGAAACAAGTGTCAGCGACAGAAGCGATAGGAGCGATGACTGGGTAGATGTCTCCGACGAGGAAAAGACTGAAGAACAGAAGATTATTATGTAAGTGCTTACATCTTATCAAAGTAATAAGCTTAATAGAACCTACATGAGAGTATGTCGCTTCTATTATGTTAACGCTATCTGATGTTAACTGACCACATATTTGTGATGCAGCTAATTGACACTATTTCTGATGATTAATTTGGACCACGTCTAAATGAAATTCTATTAATCACACCAATTTCTACGACTGAAACCAAAATATTCTAGCGCTACTGTAACGTAAACATATTGGACTTGTGACCTAATTTTTTTTAGCTTAAAATTAAATTATTAGACCAACCACAACAAATATGTTAATAAATATATGTACTTTATTCGTATTTTTGAACTATAGATTTCTTTACCTGCTACTACTCATTTATGCAAAATACATTTTAAATTAGGATAAGCGTATCATTTGACCTAAAAATTATAGGGTGTATCCATATACCAATAACAGTTTCCAAAGAGTTAAGCAAACAAACTTATCAGCTTGATATTAGCGTTGTGTTTACGATTGGCACAGTTAGCAAAATGCAGGGGACGAAGAAATACAGTTATTTAGTGCGAGTTTCTTTCATTTTTATCGTATACTAAAATGGAGGTCTTCAATTGCAGAGTACGGGAAAGGAGTCGTGGGAGAAAAAGTCCTATTAGCTGGTCACAGAAAGTCAGGCATCAGTGGCACAAGTCGCCAAAGCCGAGTGGAGACAAAGGTAAGATTTGTACAACTATTCTAACCGTTGCGTCTAGGATTATATTACCTTATTTTATATTACAACAAAATACTGATCTCTGTAATCACAATACTGTAACGCCATCTGTACAGACAACAAAGTTAATGGATTTCTTTTAAATGAAAGATGTACTAAGAGATGGCGCTACTTGTTACTAAAATAAGAGATTGATCGTCTTGATTTTCAATGTTCTTATTGCTTATTTCAACAATCTTATTGCTTATATTTTTTTAATTATCAAGATTGTTCCTGTATCTACATATAAACGTTTTTTATATACTTGATTTACTATGAGGTCAGGTTCGAATTGATTGCAAGCAAAGAAAAATAAAGTGCCGTATTGTGTGTAAATTAAGCATACTATGTTTAAAATCGACTTTCTGACAAAGAAAAAAAAAATCTATTCGTCGTTTATATTTTTAAAATTTTATACATACACGTAGGTACCTAACATCCGATGACTGACTCTGCGAGACGTTACGCAGGCTGTTGTACTTTTTTAACCGACTTCCAAAAAGGAGGAGGTTCTCAATTCGTGTGTATTTTTGCTCACAAGTCACAAGAGCGGAAATATCAGGTACGCACAGCGCCTGACGTTACATCTTATGCAATGTTGCGTGCGCGGTTTGGGCGTGCCGAGTGATTCAGATTGAAAGGCGTCTGACATGAGCCTTCGTTTAACACGATGTACTCGCAAGACTGCTTCTAGTCTTATTACTTTAAGGGTTTAAAAAGCCTATGGGATTGAGAATGGTTATATTTATTAATAACAGGTTATTATTTTATTAATAACGTACTTCCGCCTTAAAGTTTTACGAAGACCACTAAATGACATGGATTCTTATTTTAAAATAACTCCCGCCAAATCTACTTAAACATTTTCAACTGCCAAAGGGCCTAAAGCGCGTGTGATATGGTAAGATTATTAACTATTTATAAATATTTTTAAATAGTATTCCGTTACGATTAAAATTTTTTGGCGCTTAGTTAATGACATTCAAAAGGTATTGTAAATATATTTACGTTTCATATTATAACAACAAGTTCATATAGGAATGTAATGTAGGTATAGATATTACGCAAGCACATAAATCCGTAGGCGGTTGTTTCAGTTGTTTAGTCTGGAATTTATTGTTAAGGCCAGTTCCATTTTGAACTGTGGTTAGAATACATGTCCTAAGACGATAAACAATTTGATATATTAACACATTCTTGTGGTAATGACACATTCTATTTTTGTTTAAAAACTACATATGTTTTAATTCGTTATATTGCATTATGTATATATTTAAGTAACGTAGGTACCTATTATTTAACGGTTTTTCCAACTAGTTTTGACTAAATAATGACACAGCATTTCTTGCTTCGAAATTGTCTATAAATTATTTTTATGTAGGTACTCTGATAATTTGAATTAAATTACAATACATTAAAATGTATATCATTCCCTTCTACATAATGATTAATTTTGTTTGAAATACTTTCTATGAAATGAATATAAGTCCCCCGAATGGTTGTGGGTTCTAGTGTCTAAAGCAGGTGCGTAGCTACCGCCATATCTGCCGTATCAATTATACGGGACCCGCGGGCCATAGAGGCCCCAACGTGCGTGAGCAAAAATTAATAAAAACTTCCCAAATTTTGACACACACATAATTATGATGAATAAATATTTCTTTTAATTTACCATTCCTAAGGGCACCCAAACAATTTTTTATACGGGGCCCCGTCAAGACACGCTACGCCACTGGGCTTAAACCGATTACAATTGTGTTCTTAAAGAATCATTAAATGCCTCGTTTAAATTTACACGAGTGACTTATTCAGTAAACGAGTCTTATCAGTCTTTAAATAAGAACATAACTGCTATAAAACAAAAAACAAATATGGAAGGAAGGAAGAAATCATTGAACAAAATAATATACGTAAACAACTAAGCACCTAGCGTTTTTCGCACAAGCGGTCAATGACATCAGCCTCTAGACAAGCAGCTAAGTATATAATTACTAACGCATTTAAATAACAATTACATAAATGATTACTATCTACCCTTCACCGGGACGAGGTCTTCGCAACGCAGGTGACAATGCCAACAAAGAAATACCAAGGCATAGTGACATATAATTTTAAATTTGCGGATAATCCTATAATATCGTTTTATAAGGTTTGGATTATATTTTTGTTTGGCTTAAAATAAGAAACCAAGGAAACGGAACCTAGAACTGTGTGTGATTGGCCACAACTTTTTTGCTGAGACTGTTTTTTCGTTTTACTTTCTATACAATTTATTGTTTATTTTTCTCACAATTACGTAGACATGAGTTTTATAATAGAGCCGAAATTAACGTCATTTTATATAATAATTCTACTTAATGTCGTTTTAATAATTATACTTTTTGTATCCTATATAAGGCAAATACTTATTTATTTTTGGTTAAATATGAAGGGCTTGTATCAATACGTTGTATGATTCCTTTTCCTATGTTTTTCTGACAACAATCACATAAAAGTTAGGCAGGTCTATGGTATTTCAGTTCAGTATCATAAACAACATCTATAAAGGCTGTGAAGACCTTTTCGAACAAGATGGCCGCGATTAATAAAGTTAGGATTAAAGGTGCCAAGCCAAATCGGTAACATTTTAAATAATAAAAGATATTTTCAATAATAATTTCTCATCACATTTTAGTGCGGTATGTGAAAAAAAAAGATAAAAGATGGCCGCGAATTAATGAAGTTAGGTTTTAAGGCGCCAAGCCAAAAACCGTAAAAACATTTTAAATAAAGTGCAGTATCTGTCCTATCCTATAATGTGGTGATAAAATGTTGGTAACAATATCCATGTATACGAACACAGTGTCATTTGAATCAAAACAAATTCTTTCTCACGTATACGTTGTATTACTCATCCTTGACCGTATAACACAAGCATTGCACAGGAAACCGACCACTCTAGAAGATCCCATGACGAAGCGTCTCCTCTTTCAACACATTCGATGACCGTTGCCAACTGGGGTCTAACTTAGCTGGTTACACGGTTGTAGTATGCAATGAAATTATGTGAGTTATTAGGGTTGCCACCTTTTTTTGAAGATGAATAGTATATCTTAATAACATTACAAAAATATTGTACTTTAGCTAAAATATAGTGATATACATATACATTTGTACTTTTCATACATTTTCTCTTTCTCTTGTCTTTTTGACCATTTTTTTATGACAAGCTTTTTTACGCTAAATATAGAAAATCAGCTTATGTAGTGAATCCGATTTACTTCATAAGCTGATGAGGGTCACTGTAGTTGCCGTCAGAAATACCAACGATAATATAATTAGTATCTTTTACACTATAATATATAGTATAATAAAACCTATTTATTTATTACATAAATAGTATTATGGATTCAATAAATAGGTTTTATTATACTAAGTGTAATAATAAATACCTAAAATTGACATGAAAATAGTATGATGTTAATTATATTATAGTAATGGTGGCAACCCTATTATGCAATGAAATGATGTGTGTAATTCGTAGTGATTCGCTGTTCGCATTGCTCAAGTACCTACTATTAAATGTTTCATAACAAAATCGATACTCGTAAGTATGCTTTAAAACAGTTGAAAATGCTGTGTAATAGTAAATCATTCAAAAATGTTTCATTATACTGAGATAGATTTATATGAAAAAAATATTTTTAAAAACACACGCTTTCTACACTCATAGCCCCACACTAGGATTTTCTCCTGTGTCGTGGGTGCCATGGACACAC
>DWNE01001883.1:0-20411 GCA_018249875.1 Cecropterus toxeus | reverse complement strand
CTGAGCCGAAGAGTGATTAGCTCTTTGGTAAAGATATATATCTTTTCTATCACTCACTCGCGAGCTACACAAGTCTAAACACAAGAAATACGTTGTGAATAACAAATAAATCGGCCATTTTAAGTTTCACGTTCTTATGTATTTAAGAACTATTACTCTATTACTTCCATAAAGATTTTTTTATATGTAGTAATATAATGGTATAACTGATTAGGATATAGGACTTTTTACTGTGTTGTGGATACCATGGACTCACACAAAAATGAATACACAAACAGTCAGATCTAAATTCATGATTCAGATGTCAGTCTGGGGATCGAACTTGGGACCCACTGCGTGTCAGAACGACATGGTGACCACTCTGACTCATAAAATTCTAAAATAAGTCGATGAAATGAGTTGAAATATTTATATGTCCTTATCATCAAGAAAAGAAAACAACTTCTCCAATCAATAAAATCGACAATAAAGTCACGATCATTGTATGGTATTAATATTTAGTATTTGCTGTTTTAACGGCAACAGAAATACATGATCTGTAAAAACGTCAGCTGTCTAGCTATCACGATTCATAAGATACAGTCTAGTGACAGACAGACAAACGCACGGAGGATTCTTAGTAATAAATCCCGTTTTTACGCCTTGGGTACAGTACCCGAAAAGCCGTACATTTACATGCTACCGAAGTGTCATGTGTGCGTTATTAGATATTGTATGCTAATCAACTGCACTTTACGTCTGTCCATGTATTTGCGTCAAATGGGAAGGAACCGCGGCTTATGAATGATTCGTATACCAATTTGCATGACAAAGATATACACTAAACCCGATTTGACACCGGTTTTGGTTTCAATTTGACATCAACGTCAAAACAGGTTTCAAAAATATACAAATTTTGTCTAAAAAGTAAAATAATCACTTAAAGGAGTTACGGGGCCGATTTTGACAAACAAAAAAATAATCAGTGTAAAAATATAATAATGTTTAATTTTAATTTATTTAATTTATCAGCTGGCAATGGAACGAGTTCATTAAAGAAAAAAACAGCATGATTAACCACGGGAATGCGCTACTTTTAATTTACGTTTTGCGTTATTCCATAATCTGTCAAATTTAGCTATTACCGCTGTTTACAAATATCACTGTATCAATATCTATAAATTACTCTTTAATATTTTCAGGCGCAAAGATACAGGGAGAGACGTCGTTTAGCCACTCCTAGCCCGACTCCATCCCCACCACGACGCCAACCTGCACCGCAACCATCGTCTGGCAATTGGTTCAAATCATTGGACAGGCTTGGCAAAAAGAGAGACAAAAACATTAAGGTTAGTTTACGTGTTGCTCACTAGATGGCATTGTACCATTTTCTGTATCACGCTAACGATGTTACCGCGTAGCTTGTATAAGTACGGAGAGTATCTTAAGTGAAAATCGATTACAGATGTCCCTAAAAAGGCGACAGTGACTACTTATCACTATTTTTGTTTAGCACATGGCTTCAACCCCTTGTGCTTAATATATTATTCTTATAAGATTTCGTTAAAATGTCAAGTAATTTCTCAAGTACATGTACGTACCACATGGTAAATTTACTGCGATATAATTTTTAGTTACCACTATGATGACATTTGTAACTGTAGTTGTAATGTGACTGACTAGTGACTTGGCTGGGGAAAAAATGAGAAATCGATTTTCTTTTTTGATCAAACAATCGATTTTCCAAAAACCTATGGTTTTACACAAAGATAATCGATTTTTTTTATTGTTCTTTTTTATTATAAAGTTAGCTTAGACTTTTTGGTCTTTAAGTTAACATTTTTGATGCAAAACACCACAAATAATATATTGCAAACTCACTCGCATATTTAATCAACGGGCTGTATTGTATTTTTAAACACTTAAAAACCAGGTTTGAAGTTAAACGTGGAAAGAAAATTTTAAAACACCTCTATTCAAAATATCTAATGAGTGTACTATTTTTAACCGATTTCCAAATAGGAGGAGGTACTCAATTCGTCAGTATTTGTTTTTTACTGATTGAGTTTTGAGTTTGCAAAATAAATTGTATGTTTGCCAGGCACTTGATGGCGTTGCATGTAAATAAATATTATAGAGCTGCTTTAAAAATATCGGAAGTACGTAAAACTAAAATACAATTTTTTTAGTAATTCAAAGCTACGATTAAAAAAATCGAAAGTATGGCGTGAAATAAAAAAAAAACGAGAAATATAAAATCGATTATTTATGGTTAATTAATCAATTGATAAAAATAATCGATTTATTAAATTATTTTTCAAATCCCTATTGTAGGTGGTTTCAAATGCACTGTAACTACAGTAACTCTGCATTTTAACTATAAGACTGTAACTTCTACTGTATTTTTATTAGGAATCAATTGGCTTTAGTTATTAAAAAAATATTTTCAATAAATAACGTGCGTAAAAATTAATAGTAAGCAAATAAAAGTAGAATATTATTAATTAATTGTATGATAATATTATATTTAAAGTTTTCTATAATTTTGTACAAAATACTGTATTTTTAAGTAGGAAACACTGTAGTTTTACAATCATGATCTGGTTGATCTTTAGTGTTAAGTATATACATATAATGACGGTTATAGAACCATTCGTTGTCTGGCTGTAGCATTGTTACTCTGCTATGAATTGTGGTAAAGAGGATATTAGTCTTTCCTGAGGACGCAACAGACCTGTGTGTTAACAATCAGGCAGAACTAAACTTATCTAGGACGATTTCATATGTCTTTAAGTATTATTAGCCACTTACCATCAGGTGGATAGGATGCTAGTTAGCATTTTTTTCATTGTAAAAAACTACTTACATAAACGTCTCAAAAATTCCAGGTAGAGAAAGAAAGCGTGATCACCACAGAAGATGAATCCAGCCGAGCGGGGCAGAGCCGGACCGAACGTGGCTGGTCTAAGAGCAAGCCCCTGAACTCCCCCGCGAAAAACCTAAGGTTCTTCGGCGACACAGACCCAGAATCGGACACAGTCAAACACGCAGTCACCAAGACGAAAAGCCATCCTCAAGCGAAGCATGGCACCCTTCGGAAGACGATATCTAATTCAAGCACTGGCTTAGATGAAGTAGACCATAGCGAGCTGTCAGCAAAGAGTTACTCTTTATCCAATTTGCATAAAGACAAAAGTGAATCACCCAGGACGAAGCAGTACTACAAGAGAAATCTGCAGAACATCTCAGAAATACACAGCAATTCGGAGACTGAAAGTCAGTTTGAGCGGAAAGTCAACATGAAGCCTCCAATCAGCCCCTACGACAGATCCAGAAGTCACAGCAGCTCTAAGACCTTGAAGGGCAGCAAGAGTGACATCAGGAGGCACGCTAGAGATGACAGAGTCAGCTCGTCTGAACTAATCAGCAAGCCAGATCACGTTAATATGAAGTAAGTTTATTTTAGACGAAAACATTTTTTTTTACGAAATCATTATAACTTTTTAAATAAAGAAAAACTACGTCTATCGCTCTGCGCTGCGACTGCCAGCGGTGAGCGTTAAAAACAAATGTATGTGTCTGACATAAGGCGTGTAAAGTTCACCAATTCTTACTTTGCCATCATAGGTTAACGTTTTTTTATCTGTACGGTAAAATGCAAGATGTCTCTTTTTAAAATGTTCTTTGGGACCCCTATGATAGTTGGAGCTCTGGACCTTAGTATTATTTCGTTATTTTCAAACGATAGGATAAATAATTTATTTGGAAAACAACTAAAGTAAGTCTTTCGAGCCGGATAATAACGTTTTTCCTTATTTTTATTTCAGACACCGTCGTCGAACACCTGTGACGAATTCAGGGGAAAGTAGCACCGAGGGTGACTCCAGCCAACAGTCACAAAGAAGTGTGGTCTACCTTCATGCCACTACAGGTGAGCTTACCAGGATTTATTCATGAGATTGAAGTAATTAACATGCATTTAGTTTGCCATATCATAAATAGCCGCTGCTTTCCCATGGACATTTAGGAACATTTCTGAACGAACGAAGACGTCGCTGAATGAGCAAATCTCCCCTTAAGTTTAATTACCACTACTCTTACTCCTTAAAGCAACTCCTCCTCCTCAGAAGCCCAGAAACTGTAACTCAAAAATGCCTTTTTTTTTGTGGCTCCAGATGGTTTAAGAAATTATGCACCTTATGATCTAAGCCTAATTACCGTAACTTAGTTTAAACACATTAAATATCTACTTTGAAACTATCCTTCTTCGCAATTTACTGAATTTGGGAAAGAGCGTTCACCCCCAACACAAGTTCTGCGAACTTAACAGGGGTGTACTTCACCTGTAATTTAAGTATATATAGTTAATAAAGAATATTTCGATTTTTTTTTTATTTACTCTGCGTTAAAAAACGGACTTTCGCAAATTATCAATTTTCTCGAATCTTCAAATGAGATACCGCTTTTGTGTTTCTGAGGGCGGAACTTCCTTGAGGTCATCTGTCTCCTTTCTGAGATCGGCTAATTTAGAATGTACAAGAAATATATTCACACATTACGCTAGGAACAATTAATATTGTTCATATACGATATATGCATGGTGGTGCCTTCAGATCAGATCAGCCTTTATTATTACATCTCAACATTATACTAATAAATTATCTTCCAGTCGGCGACATCCCGGATCCTGGCCGCATGATCCGTAACCGGTCCCGCGACGACGTGTCTTCCGTCATGTCTTCCAACCTCCAAGTCCGGACTACTACCAAGAGCTTCTCGCTATTCGCCCCCTGGACCCCACGCCACTACGACCATGATGTCCACTACGCCCAAAAACCCAGGAAACCAAAACCTAAAGAGGTCTTCAAGAAGTCGTCGTCCACTAAAAACTTAGCTGACGACAGACCTGCCACGTTACAGAAGAACAAGTCCTACAGCCAAACTACGCTGAGCCGACGACCTGCCAGCAGTCAGAACCGGCTAACCAGCTCAAGCACAACCCTATACAGACGACCAGACAAGCGTGGGAAAGAGAATGATATATCCCAAAGCACGATTTCCCGTAAGAGTGCGAGCGGGAAGAAGAGTCAGTCCAATGACGTCATCAATAGGGATGAACGCGAAAGAGTCTCTCGTTCGATATCCATGAAGGATAACAAGAAAGCTGGCTGGTTCAAATTATCGAGCAAGAATAAAAAACCGGAAGTAAATACACGCGTACGATGATAAACTATAATTTTATGTGATTTTGGCACATTTTTCGTTATTTGCTTGTATTTAATAAATCCGCCGATAACTAGACTTAATTAATACGTTGAATAAAGAAAACATGATTTCAATGGACGTCCCATTGGTGGGCACGGCTTGGTTTCCAAACATTAAGCTTTGACCCGTTAAAAGATTTTCTGAAACTGGCTCAGCGACATGTTAATAAAACAGTCGAATTGAGGACATCATTTTTAAAAAAGTCCGTTAAAAATCGATTTTAAAATCGACTAACCATTAGTTTAGCAAAATATCGATTAAGAATAATTTAATGGTTGAATTAGAATGGATCATTGCTTAATAATACAATTATTAAATGATTAGTTAAAACATGACCAATTTCGTTTTAAACAAAATATGAGCTTACATTAGTGTGTATTCCAAAAAAGGTCTGTCTGGCTTTATAGCTAATGATTGGAAACCATGTCTATTTTACTTATTCTGCTAAGCAATCGTACATAGCCACTTTATATAAAAGCTATTTTACTAATTTTAATTCTTGAATTTTTTGAACAAAATCCATATTTACATTCTATAAAATTGAAATTAACAGCAATATAATATGTTTCGTTTTAAAAATATTTTGTACGCATCATGTGGGGAAACTATCCTATTTGTAATAATTGTATTTCTCTTTCTCATTATTCAAATAAAGAATGTCTAACAAAGAGGTTACTGAAAGTGCCATTCGCGACTATTTTTAAATGTTACCAATTTAGTCATAATTTTATTTTCTTTATTTACATGTAACATGCTTTTGTACTAATAATAAAATAAATATTTTGTGCATATAACGTTATAATGCTTTTAAGATCTCTAAGGTTTTTAATTAATGCTTTTGTGTAGTTTTAATTACTTCATATTGGCATCAGGTTGCTGACTGTCAATGCGTAGGAGACGAATTGTAATAATTAATGATTATAAATAAACTGTCTAATAATATGTTTGTATATTATTTTTAAAATATTGATACCTTCGGACAATATTGGAACTCCTCCGATAAGTATGTCTCTCTCGCTATACCTGTCACATATAGAAGTGCTTAACACTGCTTTTATTAGGCAGAAATAGCTGGCAATGGCGCTTCCAGAGTTAAATCACGAAAATTTGGCCACTGTTGAAACAACCATTCCAGGTGGTAGAACCAGTGTAGTTCGACCGGGGAAGTACCACCGCTACACCTATTTCTAGCGTGGAGCAGTTCTTGCGTTTCGGTGGAAGGGTGTGGTTGCCAGTTCACTTTTATATGAGGTGACCATCTCGGTCCTCGGGAGTAGCAACGCATCTGTGGTCGACTACATTCGAATAGAACCCCTGTTCTATATGAAGTTGCTTACAAATGTCTATGGGCGGCAGTAACCACTTACCATCAGGTGGGCTGCTTGCTCGTTTGCTACTTTTTATTTTAAAAAAAAACCTATGTTAGTTGCAAAAAACAGAACATTCAAATGACCAAGCTCACAATTATTAAAATGAAATGTCGTTATTTTGCATAGGCCTACAGATGCACTAACTAATTGACAGTTCCAATTTCTAGGGTTCCGTAGCCAAATGGCAAAAATCAGAACCATTATAGATTCGTCATGTCTGTCTGTCCGTATGTCACAGCCATTTTACTCGGAAACTATTAAGACTACAGAGTTTAAACTATCTATCTATCTAGATAGATAGATAAGCGGTTATCAGAATATACTTATCTATCTATCTATCTATCTAGATGTACCAAATTGTGTACAAAAATAAAAATATATTAAATTTAGGAGGGGCTTCTCATATATGAATATGAACAGAAACTCAAAAATTTTTTTTTCATCTTACCTAGTTACCTACACGTGTGAGGTGCCTATAGAAAGTCTTCAAAAATGCTATTGAGGTTTCTGAAGCCATTTTTTCCCAAATTCGATCGTTTGAGAGATAAGCCCTTTCAAAGTAGTAAAATGTGTGTACTCCCCCTCTAATTTTTAAACTGAATGAAAAATCTGAATAAAACATACATATGTTGTAGATGCCAAGGAAAACTTTCAACAAAAATTGGTTCAAACAAGATACAGTTTTTGAGATATAGGACTTTTTCAAAAACCGCATAACATAACTTTGTAATATATACAAATATTATGAAAAACAAACTTATGTTGGTAGTTGGAAAACTGTTCCACTATATTTATTATTTTTACAACACATCTATATTTTCTCTTTAAGATTTGTGAATGATACTGCTATGGAACCCTTCGCCTGCGAGTCCGACTCGCACTTAGCCAGTTTTTTATTTTTCTTACTATCACCGGATCAGAACACAACATAAACCGAGAAGATCCAGCAAGAAACTCAGCGGGTTTGTCTTTTTTCTTTGTATTTTTTTAACTATCTTAATTAAATGGGAAGTAACAGCTGCTAAATTTTTCCACATTTTAGCTTTAGAAAAGGAATTTTATAATGGAAATCAAACAATACTGTACTTAATAGAAAATATTTATATTTATATATGAGCATATCTTTTATAGTCTTACATAATGTTACATTTATTGTGTCATATCAAAAAACATACAATTATATAATAAATAAAATCTGAAAACAGATAGTATTTAGTCATGGAATAAAATAAATCAATTAAAATAAAATTTTAAAAGAAAAATATAAAAAAATTAAGTATACCTATACATTTTTCTCTTAACAAATTGCATTTATATGGTTGCACTTGGAGTAAAACGAATCAATTAAAAGTACAGAATTTTCAAAAGAAACAATAAAACGTAAACATTTTTCTCTTAACTAATAGCGTTCATATGGTTTCACTTCACTTATTAACTTGCATTTATCATACATATATGGTAAAAACTGGTCTTTCAAGGCAATTATACACTCTAGCAACATAATGCAATCAGCTTCAGATCTATGGGCATTAACAGCCTGTTTATTTAATAATCTTTTGTACAAATCTGACAGGGTAAAAGACATTTTTGGTCCTTTTTCAACGCTCTTTTGTTTTTCTTTTTTGGAAATAATTTTATCTTTGTCAGTTGTTTTTGTGCCACCATCCTTGAGAGGAGACATGTTGGAGAATGATTCCACTAGCTGATCAATTTCATCACAGTCCTCAGCACTTATGTTTAATTCTGGCCATTCATCATCTGTCAATAGATCTTCATCAGATTTTGATGTATTTGGTAATATATTGTGGCATAAATTGCTATCTTTGAGTATCTTTCTGAAGCCCCAAATAGTGTCAACACAATATAAGTTATCAGGTAAATCAGCCCCGGCATCTTTATACTCAGACCTCAGCAGTTTAAAATCAAAACTGTTTCCATTGTGTGCAACAAGGCACACTGGTTTGGGCAAATCATTTAAAAAAGAATTTAAACTCAATATTCTATTTTTGAATGTTAATTGGTTCTTTAGAGCGTCATTTGACAGACCTGTCAAAGTTGTTACTTCTTTCTGAATTTTCCTCTCGGGATTAAATAAATATGACAGTTTGTTTATTAAAGGAACTTGACCAATATTAGCTCTTTCAATATCATTTGTGCTTACCGCAAGGAAGGTAAGCTCCGTGATCTTCGTACGATTCTTTTCATAACTGGGCAAGCCCGTGGTTTCTATGTCGAATATCACAAACGTTGATATTACCACCATTTTGTTACTTGAATCTATTTAAATGTTATCTCAATTTATTATAATGTTTAAATCCTCTTATGTTTCTATTACTCACTTACTATTGAGTCATGATAGTGAATGACATCCATTGTTATATTTCTTCTTTTAATTATTCTTATCACGTTAGTCTTCTCCCGTTCGTTTTATTTTCGTATGTACACATACATAGTCCACTTCACTATCTTGGGCTATTTCGAAATAAACACAACAATAAATTACACCATGTATAAACTGAATCAAAACATTGCTCATTAAGGGTTTTAATTATTAAGTATTTCGACTAGGTATTTAGTTTTGTAGGCACTGACTGAAGTACTGATTCTGTACTTTGATGTCAAATAATTTGTCAAATGTCAATTGCTAATGTGTTTGTGGAATTTGTAATTCCTCACTTTTACTTGAGTATTGCCCATTTCCTGTACTAATGATTTTGTAAAGCCGTTTGTTTATGTTACCTGCGTAAATATTATGTACATGTTTATTTAATTTTTAATTTAGAAAATTGAGCATCTAAATATGGACAAGGATAAATTAAGCTGAGCACAAATGTTGAATATAATTTTTGTTCTCGCACGTCACTTTACTGTTGCAACTTGCAAGATAACAACAATATTATCTTATTAGAGTAAATATTATTTATGCATTATAAATTTAATATAAAGTTACGTAAAAATGTATACAGGAAGGGATATTTCGGTTTTTGAATAAAAAGTAAGCTTTTTAATAATATTTTTTTATCAATTTCTAAACGTAGCAAAGTACACGTTTTATGACTTACTGACAACGTCAACTGAACTTTCGTCCGTAAACGTCATTCATTAAAAAATGTATTTAAATCAAATACGTACCGAAATGGAAAAAAGGTTAAGAGTATTTACTTATTTCTGACTCGAATATACATTAAATAACAAGTGAAAGCCATTTTGTCTACAATGTCCCGTAAATATAGGGACGCGGCTGCGAAATTGCAGCAAAGCGTACAAAAACATCTCAATCAAATTAAAGATGTGTCTTCGTCTGAAGATGAGGAGCCCTACGAGGCTAGCGTATTGGAGGGGGTGTTCCAGAGCTATTGGAAGGGCGGAGGGGACACTCAAATGCTGAACAGAACCAAGAACCTTCTAGAAGAAGCGATTAGCGGCCGAAATATCACGTGTTTGATTTGCATTGGCTCTATCAAACGAGCAGACGCTATTTGGACGTGCGACCATTGCTTCTGCTACTTCCATCTTTTTTGCATTCAGAAGTGGGCAAAGGACAGCATTAGCTTGCTAACAGTGGAACACCACGGCCCGATAGCTGTTGTCGGGCCGAAGAAGATCGAATGGTGTTGTCCTAAATGCCGGCAGGCGTATCTTAAGGAGGAAATACCGCAGCGGTATCGCTGTCTCTGCGGAAAGACTGCAGACCCTCCCCTCCATCCGTGGTTGATACCTCACACTTGTGGGGAGGTATGTGGTAAAAGGCTATCAACTGGCGAAAATTGCAAACACAAGTGCCTTCTGCTCTGTCACCCAGGGCCATGTCCTCCTTGTCCACAAACTGTCAATGGAATCTGCTATTGTCAAAAGGAATCCAGGAGAGTAAGATGTAGTGCTGCTAAATGGTCATGTGGACAACAGTGTAAAAAATTATTGCTTTGTAAGTCACATAGGTGTGAGAATGTATGCCATGATGGTGACTGCCCACCATGCACCTACACCAGCCTACAACCCTGCCAGTGTGGAGCTGAGAAGGTGAAAAGACCCTGCGATGACCACAAATGGCAATGCCAAACGAAATGTAACAAAACATACTCTTGTGGTTATCATAAATGTGAGAAAATATGCCATTCGGGGGATTGTGGTCAGTGCCCCAACTCGGGCATGGTGTCTTGCCCTTGTGGTGCCAATCAGAGATATGTCGAATGCCCAGACGTGATTGAAACGTGTGTGAGTACTTGCAATAAGAGACATGATGACTGTGAGCATGGTTGCCCGGAGAAATGCCACAAGGGACCCTGCCCCCCCTGTCAGGTTGTTGTGGATAAGGAGTGCCATTGTTCAACACATACCAAAGCCCTGCCATGCTCCAAAGACTTCAGATGCGAGACCAAATGTAGAGGAATCAGGCCCTGTAGAAAACATGGGTGTGGACGTAAGTGTTGCAATGGCAACTGTCCTCCGTGTGAGAAAGTATGTGACAAGCCCTTGCAATGCGGACGTCACAAATGTACCAACATCTGCCATCATGGTCCATGCTATCCTTGTCACCGCGAGTCAAAAATAACTTGCCGTTGTAAGCAAACATATGTCACTGTTCCTTGTGGTAGAGAGAAGCATACTAAGCCACCGAGATGCAACCTCGCCTGTAAGATAAAATACAAGTGTGGTCATGTGGATGAAAACAGACACACCTGCCATTTTGGGGATTGTCCACCATGTAAAGCAATTTGTCAGAAATCCTATCCCAAATGCGAACATAATTGCAAAGCAACCTGCCATGAGTATGTTGCTGTTGTTTTCAAGCAGGTGGAAAAGCCTGCAACACCATGGGACATTCAACCACCGAAGACCAAAATTATGACACTTGACTGCCCACCATGTGAGACTCCTGTACCCATAGCGTGTTTTGGAGATCATGAAGTTGATGATCAGCCATGCCACTCTGCAACTCGGCGACCATGTGGCAGGAATTGTGGCAAGCCATTAGCTTGTGGCAATCACCAATGTACAATGCTCTGCCATTTACTACATTTAGATGATAAATACCCAAATGTGCCTTATGCCTGCAAACCATGTAACAGAGAGTGCATGGTACTCCGTCCGGAGAGATGTGCCCATAAATGTCCAAAGAGGGAATGTCATCCAGGCCCTTGTCCCCCATGTGAAATCCTAGAAAGAGTTCCTTGTCACTGTGGGATAACTGAGCTATACTTGCGTTGTCAGGAGCTATCGTCGGCTACACAGGAAATGCTATGTTGCAACCAACAGTGTCCAAGGAATTTGGCATGTGGACACAGATGTAGGAATATCTGTCATCCGGGGCCTTGCGATGAGAATCAGATTTGCCTGAAGAAAACAAAAGTATATTGCACTTGCGGTAATATTAAGAAAGAAGCACCATGTAAAGCTGTTCGGAACGCAGAAGTCAGTGTTACCTGCGATAAGACCTGTGAAGCCAAGCAACTGGCAGTGAAACTGGAGAAAGAGAAGGAAGAACAGAGATTAAGAGAGTTAGAAGAGGAGAAGAATCGTAGAGAACTAGCTGAATATGAGTGGAAGTTGAGCGGTAAGAAGAAGAAATATAAAGAAAAGAAGGTTGTAGTTAATATAGATAACAGAAGTCTGTTGCAGAGGTATTGGGTTCCTATTTTATCTCTATTAATTGTGATACCTGCTGCATTTTATTACATTCTTTACATATAAATTAACATTATATAAAACAGCATATAAAATAAGTCATTGTGTGTAAAAGACAGATAGTCATAAGTTAGTTATAATGTTTGCTGTTTCACACTCAATAATTTAAGATTATTTTGTGAGGATGATTAGACATTTTTATGAATATTAATTTATTCTACAATTACCTACTTATCTTTTCTGATTGTAATTATTATTTATTCACCTTTAATTAAGGAATTTTGATATGAATAGAAGAAATAGAATAGATATCATAAAAGGATTTTATAATTTTAACTTTGTAGGCTTTTTAATTCCAGAATGTGCTAGAATCAGTATTGCCTGTTGATTTGGAATAATTATTTATATTTCTTTTTTGTGACAAAAAGTGAGGCACTAATTTAATTAATGAATAATATTAAATAAATTGTTATTGATTATTTAATAAATTTATGAATATTTAGGGTTCTATCCATATATAAGCAAATTTTATACTGAAACTATATTTTTCCAGTTAAAACCGTCAATTTTTAATTTGTTTGACGAAGTACTACATTAATAGGAGTATCTTTATTTACTTTACTCAATATGCTGATTTTTTTAAGCTGAGTCTCTTTCATTCTGACTGTGTAACGTCGTGAAAAACAATTTTTGAATTTGTCACCACATTGCACATGCACCACATGCACGTTTGCACATGCATATGAATGAAGTGTGAAGTTATGTGAAGAATATCATTATGTGACTTGTGAGCTGATCAGAACAATTATTGAGATTTACAACACAAGGATTATTTTTCTTCAAGAATTTGATTTATTTGAATGTACTCAGAAATAATTTTATTCATGTATAAATGTATGTATATCACAATAAACTTTTCAAAACAATTGCGTGTGTTTTTTGCAACTGCGTCAGAAGGAGGGTAATGTTTTATGTAACGAGGGTAACGAGCGTATGTTTGTTTGTATGTATGTCCATTTGAAACCCGTTACAGCTCAAACGGCTTGACGGATTATGACTTAATATCTTTAGAATCGTCTTAGTATGCATAAGAAATAGGCTATATAATTTAAAAAAATGGCGACTGGAAATAGAGGAAAAGGAGGGGGAAGGAAGTTTTTTTTTACTATTACGACAAAATGAGGCATTCCAATTTAGTAGCGGTAGCAACTTATCTGTGGCCGACGTCAAGCTCGTATAGGGTTGCCAACTACCGTACTATAATATTATATTATATTATACTTCGGGTCTGCGTACTATATACTATCAAACAAATAACGCAACAATACTATATTTTCTACAACGAAATGTAACAAATAAATCCATCAGTTCCAAATCTTAATTTTACGAATGCCTCTTTACATTAATTAAAAAAACAAACATGTCACTTCAACAAATAAGAAGTATAGTTATTAAAATAATTATGATTTATCTTCATGCTATGTTTGGTTCATAAAAAACGATGTGTTTTATATCTGTACTATATTTTTGTAACTTTGAAAAATACTGTATATCGTTGACATATTGTTGGTAATAACCCTATTTACTGATGTCCATGGATAGCAGCAGCCACTTGGCATCAGATGGACTGCATGCTCGTTGGGTGGCAAGGTGGTAGAACTCTGCAATTGGACTCCGGAAGCACCGCCGTTTCATCTATTTCTAACTAATAGCAGCAGTTTAGCGCTGCTGTTATGGTGTGAAGTGTACGTAGGGATCTAAGCTGGGCAAAAATCGATTTTATATTAATCGATTTTATTTTTAATCAAAATATCGATTTTTCAAAAAAACGATGTTTTTACAAAATAAATCGTTTTTTTTTTTTAATTGATTTGTATTGCTTTTTATTATAAAGTTGCCCCCCAAATACTTTTTGTTCATTTAGTGACAGTTTTATGCAAAACACCATAAATAATAGGCACTAGATGGTGTTGCAAGTTAATCTGCTGTAATTCTTAGAGCTGCTGTTAAAATATCGAAAGTATGTGAAAGTATAAATAAAAAATCGATTAATTTAAAATCGATTATTTGTGGGCTACAAATCGATTATTCTAAAAAATTAATCGATTTATTAAATAACCGATTATTTTTTCACATCCCTAAGTGTGCGGTAAGGGATGCCCCTTACCGCACAAGTATGTACATATCCGAGGCGTTCCAACTTAGACTTCAGGGGTGGCAACGCACCTGTGGCCTCGGGTAAGACGCTAATCTTATCTGGGGTTGATTAAGTTAAACACAATTTAGGACTTAATAGAATTTTATTATGGCGGTCTCTTTTTTAATACATTCCTTGTGGTATAATACAAAATTTTACATTTTAACGGCACTGTTTATAATAATATCGAATTAATTGTTAAATAAATACGTTATGTGTTATTTACGTGCCTACCCAGGTATGAATAGTAGATACTGGCCAGAACATTATGCAGGATTTAGATTTACCAAGTTCGCCAGATATATCTATTATAGAAGTAGATATTTCACATTACCGCATTTACACAAGCGTGCTCGTAATTCGCCTCGCCATGAATTGTTTGGCGAGATTTTCTTATAGTTTAAGATTGGCACGAATGAACGTTTATACATTTGCAATGTTGTAAACACTACCTAGTAGGTACGTCTTGTTACTTCCCATTAATTTGTGCCATAAAAACGTTAATGACGCGAGCGCCACGAGCAGAGGCGAAAGATCGTTTATATATTCGTGTTCATGTGTTTCACCATTCGCTAAATAGGTTATCATAATTAATTTAGTTAGTTTTATTTAATTTTCCTATGACACATCTGTCTACAGTTCATAATATTGAAGCAGCCCCGAATCTTTAATTTATTTCATGCGGGGCAAATTTTCAAATATGCCGCCCCTGCCCACTTGAATTTAATTTTTTGCCATCTTAAGCGTTTCAGCCGTCAAATGTTTAATAATTGGTGGTCATATAATATACGTGTCAAAGAGTTTGACTTCCAACTGACTAGGCATAGCAATGGTCAAAGATAAGTCAATCATGTATTGCGCATTCGTATGCAAGGTTTGAATTTGCCGCCCGGGGCATAGGCCTCAGCTTATCCCCCCTCCCCACCCAAGATCCGCGGCTGTATTAAAGTAAGGTATATTCGTAAGGTAAGCGGCGTGAATGCACTGTGGGTAGGCACTTATGCTAATTACCATTCGAAAACAGTGATAAATATACAGAGAACGCCATTTGAAAATATTATTGAAGCAAGTTATACATAAATTGACTTTTCTTACGTCCTAAGGTACATATTTACAAACAAATGAAATTATGCCAAACTTTTCAAGTTGTGGTCCTTTTCTTTTTTATACATATAAAAATAATTATACACATTTATAATGGTATATGTACAGTAGCGCCAAAAGTGTTATTAAATTAAAATCCTCCTAAAATAGTTACCACAACTTAATTTAGTTTTTGTAACAGAAACATTTTTTCAACAAACATTTTCAAATTTGTTTTTTTAAATAATACTTATTAGTACATGTTTTTTCGTATTTATTCGGAACAGTGGCTTCGCGTGGAATGGAGGATAGGGCGGGGGGGGGGGGGGGGGGGGCAGAAGGTTAATTGTCTCTGGCGGTAGGTCTTTGGGGGGGCAAAATGGGCTTTTTTGATTTGTACAGTATTTCCTGTAGGTAAAACTTTTATGTTTAGGAGCCCATAACATTTAGATTTGACGTCCTTTTTTTGATCATCGTAAATTTGTATGGGTGGTCGGTAAACATCGGCACCGGACACCACGCTACACCACTGATTCGGAATACATGGGTATCTTAAATATTTAAGCCTTAAAACATCTCTGATTTTATTTAGTATCTAAGATCTAAGATGAGGTATGTACATAATGAAACTTTAATATTTCTAATTATTTCTAAATTTCGATGTAAGAAAGTTATACAACTAATTACTCTATAGGTACAATACAAATGTTTTTATTTTAAATAAATTTTGTGTGTATTATAAGGCAATGAACTAAAACGTAAAATACGTCATTTCTAAATTAAACATCATTAGGTATAAGGAAATATATATTAAAATTGCTCTAAATACTTTGCATTATTGTAAATTTCATTGTATTGTTTCGTATTTTCTGCATCCCATAAAATAATACTTATTCTTAAAAGTAGCACGATCGATGTGTTGGTATATAATGAGTACTTAAAATCGTCATTCTGTAATCAATTAATTGTACCTATAGACGCACGTTATTTTCAGGGAGGTACATTTGCGTCTACAAATAGGTTTAGGTATTATTAACCAATATAAAATAAATAAATGTAGGCTATCCACATGCTATACAATTTGTAGTTATAGTATGATATAATATTGAGTCCTTTTTATTTTTACTTCGTATAGTTTTACTTTCATTCCGCCCAGAAGGGTGCAATTGTACCCCCTTGCATCTTGCTGCCGGAGTCCATGTGCCGACATAATGTGAACGGGTCTTATGTGATGTCTGGTCTAGGAATGTTACTTTTTTATAAGTATGACGTAACAAACGAGCATGCAGCCCACCTGATAGTAAGTGGTTGCTGCCATCCACGGACATCTATAAGCAACTTCATATAGATGAAGGATTCTATCTGAAGGCGATCCCAGATGCGTTGCTACTCCCGAGGACTAAGATCGTCGCCTCATACATAAGAGAAACGGTATTTATCGAAAGTTTGTCATTACAGCGTTACTAAGGCCACGTTTACTAGGACCTTCGAACCGCGTTGACAGCTCCTGTTAAGCGCCGAATAGACTTATTGCAGTCGGCTTCTTCCTTCGCGAGGTTCCGTATTTCCGCCAGCAGGGCTCGCGACTGGTCAGACTCACGGGATGTCGCCCGCGTGATATGAGCCCGTTCTACACGGAGGACTGTGTTACGACGGCTCAGCTCAATGGCCTCTCTCTTACGTGCTGGAATTGATATGAAGATTGATTTTAGTATTTATAAGGTTTTTTAATCGCTGACCTAACGAGTATAAAGGGATCTTTATTATTAAGCCCGTTTGTCCGTCCACTTACAGATCAAAGGTCTCTTTTTTTTAAAGTAGCAATCGAGCATGCAGTCCACCTGATGGTGAGTAGTTACTGCCGCTCATGGTTATCTATAAGAAACTTCATATAGAACAGCAGTTCTATCTGAAGACGATCACAGATGCGTTGCTGCTGTCGAGGACTGAGATGGTCGACTCATATATAAGTTTTTACATAATATTATAAAGAGCTATATGTAGTTTGATTTACAACCTTCTCTTTTTTAGAATAAAGTTAATAAAGAGTATTTCGGCCCAACGAACCGGTAGTAATTAAAGAAGACAGAAGAAAATTCACCCTAACCCTTATTTTCAAAATTACTAAATAAGTAAATATATAAATAAAAAAAAAACATTAAATATATAGTTTGATGTTGTATAACTGTAACCTAAAAACTTTTTTTTTCATTTTCTATTTTGTAGCATGAAATTTTTCATGACCTTACTATGAATTAAAAGTATGTCATAGATACCTCGTTCAAAATCCGTATAAATCTTCATGATATCGTCAACGCCCGGCCATTCCGGCTTATCGGTTAGACGATTCATTTCTCTAGTTTTCTTTATAGCATCCTTAAACATTTCTTCTACACCTGCAGCAGAATTCCTCGGCTCGTCCATAGAGGTAGGCTGCGTTACCACTTTACACGAGTCGGATCTTGGTTTTAGGGATGACTTCGAGATCTTTGGTATATTAAGATTTGTGTACTTTTTCAGTGGCTCAAGCTTTGGTGATACTTTTTGAATTTTCTCGCTATCAAATCCAAGTTTTAAATCCCTCTTTCCAGTATTTTGGGCCTTGAAGTGTTTCACGCTCCTGTCCGCCATCTTCGAAAGCCGATCTAGTTCTGAAAAATTCTTCTCGGCTAACGCTTTTATATCGCTATCTGTCTGACAGGACGGGTCTAGTCGTTTCTTGATCAAGTTATTATTTTGATTTACTGAGTGATTGATTTGTTTCAACATTTGTAAGTCGGAATTAGTATTTGACTGTGCTTTTATTGGGTATGATATCGGTTCTTTGAATACATGGTACTCGTCTTCGGGCTGATTTCTTTTTCTTCGATCTATAAGTATTTTTTGCCAGACTTCCTCCAGAGCTGAAATTAAAACAAAATGTTAAAATTGAAGTTGGGCTCTGGTTTATTTGTCTATGTAATTAGGGATGTGACAACTCGATTTACTAAATCGACTTATTCGAATTAGACTTGCTCGAATTAACTCAAGTAGAACTTACAAAACTGAGTCATAAAATAGAAACAAAAGAAATTATTTACAAATATGTAAATCTCATTCATTATATACGTTTTTAAGCTGTACCGATTGTAAACGAGCTGTAATGGTCATGGTCATACGGTTTCATGCACCCTATCATGTGTATTATATCAATACCCAATGAAGATGATCCGGAGCAAAAATAGTGTTCCCAAAATTGTTACCACTACTAGGCAAATCGTCACTACATTTTTTATGTTTCATGGAATTCAAAACTTGCTAACGAATGCGCAGTAAAAAGTGGAACTCTTGACACGTATAGGTTTTGATGATCACCAATTATTGGATATTTGATGGCTGAAATGATGGTAAAAAGAAATTTAAATGGGCACTTGAATTTCTTTTTACCATCATTTCAGCCATCAGGATCAGCATTTCAGCCGGCAAGGGCGGCATTTTTAAGTTTTTCCCCGCTCAAAAATAATTGAAGATCCGGGGTTGATGTTTATTGTAGCACTTTCTGGAAATTGTAGCAGGATACATAGAAATAAAAGATTTATATATATTTTTAAAATATCTCCGTCGGAAATAAACATAAACATAAGCGCTTTCTACACTCATAGCCCCACAGTAGGATTTTCTTCTGTGTCGTGGGTGCCATGAAAATCCAAAGACTAATACACAAACACCCACATCCAGATCGGAAATCTAAACTCATCCATTCACATTTCAGTCTGACCAGGGATCGAACCCGGGACCCACAGCGTGTCAGACCAGTATGGTGATCGCTCCGCCACGCAGGTCGTCAAAAATGGTAACAAATGCTATTACAAATTGCTAGTGTCCGACCGAGGTTTCGGCTTCGGCGACCTTCAGCCAAAAAACACCTTTGTCTTTGGCTAAAATGGACCGAAGTTTTGGCAGAAGCCTAATGTTTCAAGCACGCGGGAATAGTGACTAAACTGTACACTGCGATTGTGCTCCTACAGCGTAGAGCTAAGCGCACGCTCCGTTGTGGACTCGCTTTGCTAGTTGTGTTTCAAATATTGTCATTTTTACAAGTTCAAATGTAATTGTAATCATGTCTAGAAATTGTCTAGAAATTGTTACTGTTGATTACTTATGTAGTAATCAACAGTAACATTTTTATACAAACGTTTTAGAATTTGTTGTTATTACTCTTAGACAATTTTGAACTGATTTTCAATGAATAATCAACTTCGGTTTCGGCCAAAAATCGAGCTTCGGTCGAACAATACGAGTTGCTAATGTTATCAAACCGGCAAAATTCGTAAGATGAAATATTGACTGAATAGCACCCGTATACAACGTGTGTATATTTTATATATTTAATAATATATTTCAATAAATAAATGAAAATTACGCACCATCTCTTTCCTTCTGTTCTACATACTTTAGTTCCATTGATGCTAAATAGGATTCTTGCCAATTTAAAATAGTCCTGGGGTCATTTCGGTATTTGCGCATTACGCAGTCCAAAGTGCTTGGTGTCGGAGATGCTTTTCTTGAGACATTCTTGTCCATGATTTCATCCAAGTCTTCATCTATCTCCCTCCTTTCAGTGTTTAATATTTCAACTGGAATTATAATTTGACTTAGTTTAGGTATATTACATGTTTTCATATCAAGCCTACGGGAAATCTTGCTGAATATTTTTTTTCCCGACTGCGTCCGATGTTTTGCGAGCGCATGTATGTTTGTATTTATGAATGCATGTATGTAATGTCCGTTGAGCAGTAATAGCCTCATGGTTGAAACTCGGCCTCTCTAACGAGGGTCCCTGTAGTTCCGGGACCAGAATAGGGCTACGGTATCCCCTGCCTGTCGTAAGAGGCGACTAAAGGGGGCTTTCG
>DWNE01001882.1:0-20412 GCA_018249875.1 Cecropterus toxeus | reverse complement strand
GCAGCCCACCTGATGGTAAGTGGTTACTGCCGCCCATGGACATTTGTAAGCAACTTCATACAGAACAGGGGTTCTATCTGAAGTCCAAAACCGAAATTTTTAAGAAGTTAAACTTCAATAATATGTAAGAACGCGCCTATTTATCGCTCTAAATTTAATTGATGTTGAATATTATCGGTTGCCGTTCATCAATACATATTAATATCTTACTTAATCAAATGGAAATCAATATCTAGAACTGGATTATCTGAAGTCGATAACAATGCTTCGCTATTGCTGCAATAATAAATTTTTATGAAGTTTTATGTATTGAAATAGATTCCCTAAATTGATATTACTCATAGTTTATGTGTTCGATTTTATAAATGTATATTTTAGAAATCGACTTTAAATAGAATTCCTGGTTGTAATGTTTATAGGCGGAAGTGATCACTTACCATCAGGTAGTTTCTACCCTCGTTTGCCGCTTAAGCCTTTTTAAATAAGCCGTCACGGGCGTGGCACATGCGAAACATCTCGTTCGTATACGTAATATGCATAAAAGATAAGATTGATAGAAGAAAAAAATAATACGATTTTTAACAGAAAATGAAAACTATTAATTTAGTACATTTTTATTTTATTTAAATACAAAAATATAAGTTTCAAGTATATATACCTGTTGAATTCCTACGAACACGCGCGGGAGGATACGCGTGGTCGGAGGAGGGACACAACGTGATCGGCAGCGGCGGCCGGACCTGCACTCACCATCGCGTCCATCGCGACCTACATCGACCGCGGATGATTCCTCTCTTTAATTATTTGCATTACGTTTGTTCCATGTAACCAAGACGGCAATAAACCAGCCCTTTAGTTTATACAGTCCACCCATTTTGAAGTACCCCTCCTTTACAATACCTATGGTATACATATGTACAGTCTATATGTAGTAGTGTGTACGGTGTGTCGAACCCGTCGCCACGGTAAGCCTCGCCACGCCAACAATCAGGTTTACCTGCGCCTTAGATGTTTACCATAGATGTTTCACATCATAAATCCTAAGTTAAGCGATAAATCAAACTAAATAAAACCACAAATAAAAACTCTTACAGTCTTAATGCTTAAACAAATTAAGACTCCCGGCGATAAACTAAAGTAATACCTCTGCTAAACAAGGAATTAACGCTATCAAAACTAAAATTTGGCCACGGCGCGGCCATTTCCATAAATCCGCGTATCGTAATCAGATCTGTGGCTAATTCGCAATTGCCCTCACTGTAGCTGGATATTTGTTTACATTGTCGTCAGCGAGCGGCGAGCGGCGAGCGGCTACACAAAATAAAATGCTTTAAAACATGTCTCTACACAATATGACCGTGTGTAACACAATACACATAATGTAACGTTATTGATGACTAGCATGGCGGAGCGATCCCCATACCGAATTTACACGCAGTGTGGAGCCGGGTTCCCCGGCCAGACAGATTTCTCAATGAGAAATTTAGATTCTGTTCTTGGGTCCTACTGTGTTCTAGGTGTGTTAAAAAGAGTGGAGAAAGTGTTTATAGCTTACCTTTACATAAGTAATTAATATTATTATTAATTTGGTGCCGTACAACTTCCTGAAAAAATTATAAGGAAAGTAATTATAAGCATTTCACAGCTAGAAGTTTCTGAATGTGGCATTCGCCAATAAGGCGAATATATTTTACAATTGTTTGAACGTAATAGTGTGTTAAATCTTTCAGTCCTAGACCATTATATGTATAAAATAGATCTTCCGATATAAATCTATCCCAAAGGACCACGTTACAATGTCAAACATCAATCACAATGCAGTCCAAGGTTGCTTTACAAGAATAGTAGTATTTTGGTGTATAGACACAAATATACCAATAAACATGTATGGTTTACTTTATCTATTTATTTTGTAATTATTGTTTTACTTGACTATGTTCTTCGAGGTTACGTATGTATGTCCATTTCTTTGGTGCTCTACAACCAAAACGGTTTGACTGATTGTAACATGTGACATATCATTGAAATCTTCTCAATTCCCATAGTGGCTATATAATTCTGAAATATTCCACCTGTGATAGAAAGGCAGAAAAATGAGAAGTGATGATTTTCTAAGTATTACCTAGCATAACACTTTAATGTGACTCTTTTGACGCATTTTCTAAATGGCTTTAAATTAAACAAATTATTTTTAGCAGTAGGGTATACTGCTATTTTCAGATCTAACAGTGGGGTTTTTTGTTTAACAATAGTTTTTTTTTTTTATATCGCAACTCCTTATTGAATCCCATAGCCATTATAGTGCCCTTTCTACACGAAACCGTATTGTGGGCACGCCCGTAAAGGCATAAAATATCCTTACGTTATAAATTGCATAACATAACGCTTTTGTGATTTACAAGCTGTTTTCATATTTTGCACGCTATGGAAGTAAATACAGGCGCTGATTAGGAGTTTCATAATAAATTACCGGTTTTATAATGTGTTATATTTCCCTTTGACTGCAGCAGTATCACATGAAAGAAGCTTATATACCTACTAAAGATTGATTTATTGCTCGTACTTTTTCTGTTGTTACATCGCTTTGCATTACTAACCAAATAATTCAAAATTCATCAATTTTAGGTTGACGGTCCAGTTTTATCTGTAATATACTATTTCAGTATTGGCAATTTGGTGCTAACTCCACTGCGGTTAATGGCCTTTTCATCTTTAAAAGTTTGATTTCATTAATTAATAAGGCAAAAACAAAAAGCGTTGTCTATTTTTACTCTCCTGAAAACAAATCGTTTTTGTCATGGCCAATCATTAATATCAATAACCTAACCCAAACAGAAATTAATTTGTTTGACTTCTACTTCGGTAACGTCTACTTCTAAAAACTAAGGTGGAATGCTTTTAGTGTGTTCGACTTACTGCTACTGCTTTTTGCAACTACCCATTTTTATTAAATCGTACGTTCAAATTGTAATTTGTATATGTACTTATTCAAGTACATTTTGTTTATTTTCTCGGTAAATGGATTGTGAATTGTTAATTGTTAATAAGTAATAATGAAGATCTTAAGACTTAAGACATCTTGGGAATATCAAATATTTAATCTACATAGGTGTATATACAACTTCAGCTTCCACTTTTAGAAACGAGTTACTCCAATTTGACCATAGATTTCGATGCATTTCCGGAGTGCTTTCAATTTTCTGCGCCCCTCCACACCAACGTACTTCACGGAGACATCTTCCATTTGACTGATCACCTTACTCTATTTTAAAGGTATATTTCGATTTTTAGGGTTCCGTTCACCAATATGAAAAAACCGAACCCTTATAAAATTTCTCATGTTTTTGTCTCTTCGTTTGTCACAGCCCATTATCTACAGATCTACTGAACCGATTACCTCAAAAGGTATAATATAAGATTATATTGTAACATATTTTTTACATAAAACGTGGTTATTATTACATTATTTATCTTCAATTACTAATATATTTAGTACTTAGACAGATCTATTAAAAATATTTAATCGTATGGTTTTTGAAATCGTTCAAGTTTCAAAGTTATTTATGAGCTCGCCAACACCGCAATCCATTACAAGATGTCATTTATTATTATGTCTATAGATCCTTGTAAATCACATTCTCGAATGCCAGACGCCGGGGACGTAGACACGCCTCACACCCCACACCTTGATGCGTGAACATTATTTAAGATAACTAAATCTTAAGATCGGATAAAAATGGCGTCATTGGAATGTCACATGCGAGGGAGCACTGAATTGACAATTATGCACAATTTCGCACTCGAAGTGACTCAACTAATAATAATTTTAAAAGTTAATGGAACTTAAAGGGAAGTTTCTGTGCTACATGACCATGTATTGCAATTCTAATATATGTAAGGAGTGTTTTATAAAGAACATGCGCATATAAAACATTTAAGCGCAAATAAGTTTCTTTTAATCAGTGATAACTTTCAGGAGTTTGTGTCAGCCGTTTTTAATCTATGTATGTCGCTTGTGTCAAAGTTTGAGAGACAATGTTAAATTCATCTGTCGTCTTACTTCTTTATTTTGTCGGCTCCAGGTGATCAATCGATATAGTTATATTGCCACTGAACACAAATTCAGAACGTCTTGTTACTGTTTTACCATACCATTCATCTTAGACCGCCTACGTGCTTGTTAAGATAGCAAATGGCGTGGGATGGTAATGACGCAGACAAGCCGTCTATCATTCCCAGACTAATAAATAAATAATTCTAAGACAGAATATGAAAAAAATATGGATTCTTTGCGAAAACAATATAATAAAACTATACCCGATATACTTATAATGGATGGCAAAAAATTCTTACGACAGAGAGGATTCGTGTGACATGTCTGTCGACATACGATATAGGCGATAATGTGCCGCGAAAATGACGAAGATGGCATCGCTTATGACCACAACCTCCTGCGTCTCACCTCACTCTTATCCCAAATGCATTAAGAGTTATTATAGTAAAACTTAGCAACAATTTAACTTGGTGTTAAACGTAATGTTGGCGCAAATTTAGTGCTCACATTCTACAGTTTGGAAAGTCCTATTGCTTTCAGCATAGGGTTGGATATAGTGTGATTGGAAGATTAAAACTGGTGCCACATGTAAGGTAAATGTAGCGAACAATGTTCGGTCAAGTCCGCGATCTTATTACGATAGAGCGCGTTCGACGCGAAACAATGGCTCCGTTTAGTTATGAATACATTCGTGGGATTATCAGCGGGATTGGAGGATCTCCTCAGATAGAATTTTATAGTCGAAACGTTTTTTGTGCACAAGAATAATGTTTTAGAATAATGTAAGTGATATATTGTCATGAAATAGCTTAAAGCAGCGATTTTTTTGTACTACACTGAAAGTTTGCGTTTGAATTAAATACCGATCTTTCGACGATGATTTGATGATTTCGAAAGGGGATATCGCGATAGGAGTGAGATCTAGAAAGGGGATAAAAACGTTATTCCTAACCTGCCTGGGTTTGGAATTCCGAGCTCTATGCATGAGAAATTTAATTTGATACCACTTAGTTACTGCTGCTGTTTACATAACAACATCAGCATTTAGCAAAAGATATTGATTGGGCAAAACCGAAAAAAGACAACAGCGAAAAAACACTTCGGTTAGTAATAAAATGTTTATGAACTTTTATCTTGCGCAGCTAATTAAATTCTGGTGGTTTCAATAAGTGTTCACTTGTCAGTGAGAAACTACAACAAAGGCAAATAAATCGAAGAAACCGTTACACATAAATAAGCAAGAACAAGAAGTTCTTTAGTGGCACATGACCACAGAGGAACAAAAAGTTCTTTTACTAATTTTCCAGTTTAAATCTTGCATAAAATCAATTGTAAAGTGCATTGTCAATCTTGAGGAGGAAAAATAAATAATGCAGGCAGTGACAAACATTCTTTTGGAAGTTGTTGTACAATTTTAATTTAACAGTATATTATTTTTAAGTAGTTGAAATTTCAATTAACCTATGTTACGAATTTATGTCAAAATAGTAAAACAAAAGTGTTGAACAATGTTATCCCTTTCAAGTATTTGTTCTATTTACAAGCGCCATTATTATTTTTTTTATAATCTATGTTACTTATTCGGATAAGAAAAATGCAACGGTGCCACATATGTTAAAACCCATCTAGCCTTTAAGACTATAGCGCGTGCCAAAAAAAAAACATGTGCACTATACGTACGCTCGAAAAACATTGCTCTCCTTTCGACGTCATCAGGTAAACAAAAAACTAAGCGAATAAGCGAATTTCTAATATGCCCGTACGCATATAAAAAAAACTAGGCGTGACGAGGATTTAAATCTAGGTTACCTGTAGAAGCTAAAACTCATTCCACTGAAATGTTGGGCGGCTATTAATATTATTAAACATTTCTGGAGCAAGGATCAATTTCTCATATTTCGCACGTTATCGCAGCACCCTTCTATAAATTACATTTCCCACCGGTGTAGCACTTGACGTAATCATGAAGTAAAACAGTGGCTCAACTGAACGTAAATCATGGCGGGAATCGAACGCAGGCCTCCGCGCCCGCACTAACTCACCGGGGAGTCATCTTTGAGACCTGCTCCGTTTCGAGCAGCTAATAAAGTTGGATGTGGCATTGTGTAAGAGTTTGTTAGAATAAATATTAAATGAGCAAAGAACAGAGTTATTAATCCATTATTTTGATAGCGAGTATATATGAATATAACTATAAGCCCTATAATTGTAACACTAAGTAAGTTTTATTATTTATTGTTTTAAAACTGTATACGATTATCAAAGTTTATCTTGATTCTATATTTTTTGAAATATTGAATTGTACCGTCCTTTTCTGTATAAACATATCAAAATCCATGAAAAGACTTTTGGCAAAATCAAACTCTATTCTTGATATCCCTATTAAAACAGCCAGCAACCATAGAAAGAAAAAAATATTTTTAAAATCGCTGGGCAGAATTTAACCGAATATAGTCTACCAGCTTTTAACCCCTATGTAACCCCCTGGGGGATGAATTTCTAAAAATCCTTTCTTATCGCTCACTTACACCATTAAAGGAACCCTTGTACGGAATTTCAAGGTTCTAAATATAGTAGTTTCGGCTGCGCGCTGATATATAAGTCCGTAAGTCGGTATTGCTTTTTATATACGTAAATAGATAAACATGTCCATAAAACAAACACAAGCCGGCAGTTTCTAAAAATGTTTAGTACATACTTTCTCCTCTGTAGTTACAAATTAAATATATTATCATCGTTAATCCATTGTTGTCCTACCGCTGGTCTCAGAATGAGAGAGTTTTAGTCCACCACGCTGGCCAAGTGCGAATTGGTAGACTTCACATACCTTTCTTTGAGAACTTTTTTTTAGAGAACTCTCAGATGTGCAGGTTTCCTCAAGATGTTTTCCTTCACCGTAAAATAGTGATAATTAATTTGTAATACGCACATCATTGTAGAAAAATCAGTGGTCTGGGATTCGAACCTCGGACCCTCGATTGAGAGGCCGAGTTTCAACCATTAGGCTATCACTGCTCATTCATCTATCTATCAATCTAAATATACATATATAACTAAAAGGTGACTGACTGACATAGTGATCTATCAACGTACAGCCCAAACCACTGGACGGATCGGGCTGAAATTTGCCATGCAAGTAGATGTTATGACGTAGACATCCCCTTAGAAATGAGTTTGATCAATTCAACCCCTAAGGGGATAAACTAGGGTCTATGATCTGTAAATAAATGAAAGTCTTTATGCAACTTTGTCAATTTTAATACTTCTTAACGCAAGCTAAGCCGCGGGGAAAAGTAAATTATAATTCTCCGTTAGCCGTCTCCAGCCCGTTTCGTAACTTTGCGTTTGGGACGCGTGGACAAAAAATAAATGATGGCCGGCGCGCCCGTCGCCTGATTTACGCCGCGCGCTCACGTTGCTTTTTGTCGCACCTTACTCCGCCATTACCACCTATTGCCCATTAAACCGGGCCCGCACGCTCCGCTGATCAGACCCTACAAAGGCGAAATGTCTTACAACTTCCATTTGATGTCATTCTGATACTTTATTGTGTTACGCTTGTTAAAGTGAAACTTTTGAAGCGAATTTTCTGCTTCTAACTTCTATTACACTACTACATCGTCACGACTTTCTGAGAACTGGTTACTTTGGAATGTTGTCGCTATTAATTTTCTTTATTTATAAAATAACTTTATTAAACAATTATTATATTACGTTTGCGGTGTAGTGAGTGCTTAAGTAATAAATGGTTCGTAATTAAAAATAATAATAATTTTAATTAAATAATTACAGAGATAGTTAGTCGAGTAGATAGTCGAGTAGAAAGGTCTTCTGCATTTTAGCAACTTTACGATGCAGCTTTTAATAGGTAAAATTGTAATTAATGTTGTAAATTATAACTATTATAACATTCAACTGATTCTGCTTTTCGCAAAATAATATACCAAAGCATAATTGACCAAAATACCACATTTATCCATTTTTCTTTCACAACGCCAGAAATACTAGTTGTAAAATCAATGACATTAATCTTAGAATATTTTCATAAATATAATATAATAGATTTCAGTTTAAAATATTCACGAAATAATATATTCGTGGACCATTTATGTAAAAGTTATGATTTATTTTAATAATATTTCTTTTATATAAAGTTACATTTTTCAAGATACAATAAGATTGCTTTCCGGCGTCGTTTCGATAAAACAAAAAAAAAACGGCTCTCAGTTCGTGTGCACGGATCTTAATGTGCGTTTTTGTCCGGATTCCGCTGAGAGCTCGGTGCTTGATTGACCAAATGACCGCTGCACTCTATGGGAATGGCCGAATTAAACGTTAATAGCATTCGATGGGTCCACAGTAAATACTGCTGTAATGATGCATTGCGCATTTAAAGTCAGTTTAATTTGTGATTACTTTGTATTACAATTCGTTACTTACTCATTGTGTATTGATTGCGCTATTTTAATTCCCGAGCCGTTAAACCTTTATTGAGTTGAACTTCCATTGAGTTTTATTATTTCAATTTTATTTCAATACGGATAGTAGTATAATTAAAAATAACATTAACTAAGCTAAATAAACCCATAATAAAAGAAAAATAGAATTTTAAAAGTAGTAAATAAAAGAAATAAACACAGTATCTGTTTATTTCTTTTCATCTTTTAATGTAATTATGTGTTTCGTTTGTCTTATATGTTTACATTTTGCAGTCCAAAATTTCGATGATATGAAAACAATAACAATTGTTAATTTTGTTTTCTTCCAATAGACATATCCATCATAAAATACAGCTCACATTAAGATATTTTATTTTTATAGGCTATTTTTACTAATGGTCACCCTTCATGATTAAGTTATAATAAGTATAGAATAAATGTTACTAACATTCTGATATCCTTGCTTAACCATTTGTGAACAGTAAAGAACGTATGCCTATGTAACGTCTCATAAGAGAGTTACCGTATTAGGAATAGAAAAACTTTGCGATTGTCGGAAAACGCCTTAATTAATATTCCATCAGAGCCATGGCCGAGGCTGGCAAACACATCACGTGTGGTTAATCCAATTACACGATGAAAGGGCGATCCTGCTCATGAGGGATAATTATCCTCCCTTAGCCCTAACTGACGCGCTCAATGAGACCCCCTGTAACAGATCCATCTGTGAACTAATGGTGAATTTTTGTAGCCATTACATAGAGAAAATAAGCTTTATTAGAAGCTTTTACGAAGTTTCGTGCCTTCTAAATCACATCGAGGGTTCCGGGATTGTTTGTCGGCAAGCCGTATTTTAAAAGTACTAAGACCAATGCTTTTTTCTGGGTTGACTATTTATTCTTTTGTCATTATATACTATGCGTTTAAGGAATCCTGAAAAATGCTAATTTAGTCTTTACGCATATAAAGTATTTTATTGTTATTGTGAGCATTGACAGCGGAATGGCTCGGCCTCACAATTAAGTGGCCGAGGGTCGAATCCCGAGCACGCACCGCTGATTTTTCTAGATCTATGTGCGTAATAAAAATAATTTTATCACTGCTTCACTCTAAAGGAAAACATTGTGAAGAAACATACACAGAGAATTATTTTTTTAAGTTTTCATAAGACTGTGAAGTCTACCAATTCACAATTGGCCAGCGCTGTAGACTATGGCCGGGAACTCTCTAACTCTGAGAGAAGACTCAGCAGTCGGACAATAATGGATTGGCGATAAAGTATCTTATCTGACTTATTGTGTTCAATTTTAATATACTATCAATTCTTTCAGATGACTATGTACAATACACCTAAGTCTATGACAATAACACAGCATGATACGAAACTTGTCCGATGACGGTGCAGGACGATGCCTTCTAGATGATAATCAGATCTACCTTTTATTAATAAAAGTTAAATAATCTTCTACATTTTTTTTAATATAATAAAATTTTGTAACTTTATTCAAGTATTTTCACTATCACTATATTTTGTATTTGTTAATAATGAACAAATATTATCCAAAGTATTTATCTAGACGGCTTCAAAGGAAAAAGGGCGAAATAACCGTCCAATCTGAACCGGCGATGATATTATGCCGGAGCACGGGTTGCTTCCATTCTTAGTGATTTAATTTCCTTTTATATCACCAACTCCTCCTACCACAGATACAAGGGAAAATATACCTTTACTCCAATGACGAAGGCCTTTGTAAGTGCAATATAAGTTGGCAAGTAACCGTGCCGTTTAGGATTGGCTATTGACAGTTATATCCTAAGCTACATGTTTGTGTTGCAATATTGAAAGGACAGCTTGAAATTCAAGTATGAATACTCGGAGAGCATTAAGAAACGGAAACATGTTTCTTTTTTAGAATTTCATCACTGAATTATTTTTGAGGATAGTTGAAAGCCGTTGGATCCGTTATATCTCATTCTGTACAATAACCGCAGTGTTAAGGGATGTTTTGTTCTGATTTGAAAGATGTGGTAAAGGACACATACTTATCCGATGCCTTCCAACTTATTCCTCAGGGGTATCAACGCTTGTTGCCATCCTCAGGTAACATATTAATCTTATATAGTAGAGTTGATTGATTGCAGATATCCGTGGGCGGCAGTAGCCATGTTCTGATGAGCTAATACTTATTTTTCTTATAGTAATTGGGAACTAAAAAGTTACCACAGGGATACATCAAACAAATGAATCAAGTTTTTTGTTATTAATTTTACTGTACGAAGAGAATTTAAATAGACTACCTAACATTTTAAATATTGTTAGTATTACGAATCAAATTTTATTAAATAAATATTGCCGAATCATACAAATAAATGTATTGAAGTAAACTACTTTATCTTGCATCGAATAGAAATAGTTCATAAAACAAGACGACAGAAACAAAGCGTGGACCTGAATAAATGAATAAAAAAAAGAATTAACATGAAACAGATTGCTTATAGAGACGCAAAAGAAATTGCAGTCGCAGCCCCTAGGGTCGACACTGCAATTAGTTGCAAACCAATCCTGTAGTTACATCTTTTCGATCATCTTTTTCTAAGATTGTCACGATTGTAAGTGAAGTGGAAAGGCAATATCTAACACGTTATACCTGTAAGTATCACTATCGTTCCAATAGTTCTGGAGTACCATAACGTGCGGAGTACCAAAAGATGAAAAAAAAACAATGCATTAGCGATGTGGTAATGGAAGTGACCGTAGGCGACAGAAACTATTTATCATATTGTTTCATTATTTTTTTATGAGATTGAAGTAGCAAACGAGCATGCAGTCCTCCTGATGGTAAGTAAGGTACTACCGTCATAGATATCTGTAAGGAACTTCTTATAAAAACAATCTGAAGGGTTCTATCTGAAGTCGATCACAGGTGCGTTGCTACTCGCGAGGACTAATGTGCTTACCTCATATATAAGTGAGCCGACAACCACATTTTTCCACCAAAACGCAAGAATTGTACGCTAGAATTATATGTAGAAGTAGCGGTGGTAACCCCCCGGTGGAATTACACTGGTTCTACCACCTGGTAAATATATGTAATATAAAATTAATTTTGTTTACTTTATAAAGGTCTACGGAGGATATATCAGTTACAGTACATTTTAGGGTTCCGTACCCAAAGAGTAAAAAACGGTGTCCTATTACAAAGACTGTCTCCGCTCCGCTGTTTGTCTGGCCCCTGGCGTCTGTGCGTCTGTTTGTCACTTGTTTATATTATCTAAGGAACCGTGATAGCTAGACTTTTGAATTTACACAGATGATGTGTTCCTGTTGCAGCTATAACAACAAATATTAAAAAAGATTAAAATAAATACTTAAGGGGCTCCCATACAACAAACGTGACATTTTTGTTGTTACAAAAATGTCACGTTTGTTACGTTAACAAGTAGATGGTTGTAATATTCACAGAATATTTAGGTAAAAGTAAATAATAAAATTAAAATAAATATTAAGGGGGGCTCGTATACATCAAACGTGATTTTTATGGCGTTTTTTATTGATAGTGGTACGGAACCCTTCGTACATGAGTCGATTCGCACTTGGCCGGTTTTTTCATTATAGAACTAAGCAGTTCAGTCAAGTCAAGCGATCAGTTTTGTATGAAGTGATTATCTTAGTCCTCGGGAGCAGCATCGCATCTATAATTGAGAGCCTCTCCTCCCTTTGAAAATGCCACATACCACCAGGCGGATTTCATACTTGATATATACAATAATATTTTAAAAAACAAATCGAGTTTTCAATTTATTCGCAAAAGCTTATTACGATTTTCAAAAAGTTGTACGCATATTTTGTTGTAATACCCCAAGAATTTCTGCTTCCTCGTTCTTTATATTTTGGAAAAATCACTCTATTGTATGAAGTTGAACGTCAACATCGTCATAAAAGATTTTCTCAGCGAAATTGAGCTCTACAAACTAGTATATCGAGCAAACAAGCTAAGTAGCGTCGTCGCAACTCCTGCTCCGAACACCTGCGGTAACATTAAAGAAGTATTAGGGCAAGGGAACTAACTGGATTTTTACACAAGTTTTTGCATAAAGATGGTACGAAGATGCACTTCATCTGATGGTCGACTGTTTTATTGTCAAGGTTTTCCGTGAGTTTTTTTGTTATTGTACCTTATATAGGCTATATACACCGCAAAATAAGGCTTCAGGGCTAATGTTCTTCTAATTTTTATGTTAAACTTAACTACTTACAATGGTTTAGAAATATAGAAATAGTAAAAATGCTTACCGTATTTAAAATACAATGCGTTTTATACGTATAAGGACGAATATATTTATAAACACCCAAACTCCGATCACAGGTTTAAATTCATTGTTTATTTGAAGATTTGGACAAGCCAATTGGCCAATAAGCCAAGCGCAGGAGTCAAAAGGCTAATAAAAAATAAAGTACTACGCACCAAAATTTTATTTTTTTTGTCTTGGAAAAATTTAAAGGTGACTTTTTAATATCTACCTACTTATACAGTGACGGGGAAATACTGTGAACAGAACTAAAGGAATATGCACACTGGTTTTATCTGACTATCATATGTCTACATTTTTTATTTTAAGGTTAATATCACATGTGATATGAACCTTAAAATAAAAATAAAAAAACTGGTAGATTAATGTCACTATCTATCCTATATATCATGTATATAGGGTAGATAGTGTCATTAATCTACCAGTTGTGGTATTCATTTAAAACAGGTCAACGGTATTTTGTTACCGTTAATGTAGGTTATTTAATTTTATTGTTATAATACATGTAGGTTGCATAATATTTATTTCATGAAGCACAAGTGAGGTACAAGTCGCAAGTCGTGCACACCTGCGCTGCATTAAACAAGTATTAGGGCCGCGCTGTTCACCTCGGAATTGCTTTTTGCAGAGCTTTACATGAACCCGCGAAGATTAATGTGTCTCAATGGAAATGTCTCTGTATCACTATATTGGCTTTAACTCTTTCAATATTCCATTACTGGGCCTGAGTTCCTCATATTAGTGGCTGAAGCAAGCTGAAGGCTACTTTCGCATGGATGTAATAATAAGTCCTAGATAGCATTGCCAACTTACCTGAAGTTGACTAGAACATAGTAATGGTTAATAATAATAATTATAATAATAAAATAATTTATTGCCTTATACATCGGAAAATAATTACAAAAACAAGTTATAAGTTATAATACGAAGGGGCAATAGGAAGCAGCTCAGCTTAACACTACTGTTTTTGAGTAGAAATGGGTGCGGCGGTGATGCTTTAAGAGTCGAACCATAGGGAGTTATACCACCTTCCATGTTTAAGGTTTTCCTATTGTTTCCCATAAATAAATAAACAAAATAAATAAATAAAAAAAGCATACTCTACCTCGTTGCTTTAAGTATAAAGTTAACAATTTAATATTCTCCGCCAACTTATGACTTGTTTATTTAAATCGCTCATAATAATGCTTAATAATACATAATGCGTGACATCGACCACGACCAATGGTTTATGTTGTTCTCCAAAGTATTGTTAACCAGATGATCACGACTGATATTTCTTAATCTATGCATCAATTCTATTACTGTGTGTGTGTCACAGGTCGATTGTACACAAGTATATACGCCACGGAGAGCAACTCGCTATCATAAAGACCTTTAATACTCCTAAACGACAAAAAATATAGAACGCAAAGGTCCATAATAAGCTTTTCATCAATGTGATCGCATTTTTCTCAGTTGTTTCCAAACAGCCCGCGGCGGAACTTAGCGGCGTTCCCACGCGACCTGACTTTTTGTCCGAACTCGGTCGCAAGCGTTTTTAAAGACGAAGTCTCGCACCTGTGGTACAAGTCACGAGCTGATCAAACTTTAAGGAATAACCTTTAAACTTTGGTTAAAGGTTGTTGAAGTAAGGCAAGGAAGATATGCGTTTTATTTTCGATTCGTAGCTTTGGTAAGTATGTAGCGCTAGGCGTTTTTACTTCGATTTCAAGATTGATAATACAACAATGTCTTACCTAAGATGGATCATAAAAGCAATGTTTTTTCAAAATATTAATTTGGAATGTTAACTTAAATGTTCACAATAAAACATTTGATTTAAGTGTGAATCTGCGTTGTGAGCGTCAGCGATCGATAAAAACAAATGTATTACTATGTGGCTAGTCAATTTCGCTGCAAATTGTAGCGATAAGAGGATGGAACGCATCTAAAAAAAACAGAAACACAACAAAATGTTCAAAAAGGCACTATTTTTCGTGGCAATAATTTCATAACTTTCTATGTTATTTATGGTAAAAATCGAATATAAGAAAATACACACATTTAAATATACGAAGGTATTAAATAATAGTCGCAAATCAAAACTTTTTTCGGAGTGCGTTGTGGACGGAAAATGGCCTTCATCGACCTAATTTTTTTGCGAAAATTCGCTCAACAGTTAAGCTTGTAGCGCCCGGGTCTGCCTTGCATATTTTAGCAGTAGAACGGAAGCTGACGGAAGTGCCACTGAAACTGAGTCAAAAAAGATTTTAACTTTAAACCGCTACCGCTTATATATTATGCCTCATAGACTACGGGGTCGTGGGAGCCCAGGTGCAAAGTTGTGCGCTTGTTTGGCACTTTGTTGAATTTATTCCGTGCAGCGGGCGAGGGTTAAACTGTGCGGACGGTGCTGTGGCGACCCGCTCCGTTACATGAGCTAACTGGGTAATGGACAGGTTGACGGGCTTTTTAGTTACAGGAAATTGTCCTTGCTTGAAGAACAGTTTCATGGGTATTGTCATAAACCCATTTCTGACTTACTGTTAGACATGGGACTCTCCTCTGAATATGTCTGAATATCTATGAATATAGGTCATTTGTATTGCAACTAATTCGTAGATTACTCATACGTGAGATACTTTTATAGAAGTTAGAACAGGTAGTTTTCCTTACAATGTTATTACTTACTTCTCTGTTACCATAAAGTAAAGAATAATTTTAATAAATATTACTTTAAATTCAGCGTTATATAAGTACACCGTTTATATGAAAATACAACGAAAATGTAATTGTATTATAATATTTTTAATCACTAATGTAAAAGCCAGTGTCCTTTTTAATGATCCATAGAATATCAAGTAGAATATCAAGCAAGTAAAGTACGAAAATATAACTGAACTTCTCTTAATATTGTAGCATGTTGTTCCAAAACAATATAATCCAAAGTTAAAATATGACTGCCATTTATTATTGCTATTTCATTGTCTATTTGATATTTATTTGATGATGTTTGTTCTTTTATAAAGTACTATCTTAATAAAAGCAAAGTGGTAGGTAAGATTGAGAGGGATGAATAATAGGTAGTCTTGCACGTGACCTGTCCGGCGGCGACCGCAGACGTCTGGAGAATATTATTTCTACTTTCCGTCATTCGTTTTATATTCATCTGGAATTAAATCGTAAAGTCCACCTGGTTGCACAAAATCCAGACAAAATGTATCGTGCAAGTAATCCGGTTACATCTGACAGGGTTGAGATGAAGTATGTCTGTATTATATTATATTATATTCTTTATTATCATTGTATAGTATTTAGTTTATATTATTTGCTTGAGTTAAGGGATTTTATTTAACAATTTCTATAATTAAGGGGTTTTGTTATTAAGTTTAAATTTCTTTGTGCCAGTTTCACTGTGTATGGTTTAATGTAAGAAGTAGTATATAACTATGTAAGCACTTTTAAAACAACTTAAATTGTTTTGCTTGTTGATACGGCCAAAATACGTTTTTTTCTGTTACTTATGAAATTTTTTTACCATATACAGTCAGTGTAAATGATGTTATAGTAAAGCAATTACAAGATACGGAAATTTAAAATGTAAGTAATCCCGAACTTCAAAATTACTTTCTTGAAGACGTATAAATTTTTTAATTGTACAGTAAATTATTGGATTCTTAAGTTACTACAAAAAACGTTTAGCAGCAGATTAAATTATCTATGTAAAAATAAATAACTACTCCTAATTTATCTACATCTATTATCTACATGACAGTTAATTTTTCATTGTTGCTAAAACTTAAACTTGCTACGAAATGTTTCATGTTTAAAATATTATTTTTAGACCTTTTTAATTTTTATGCACAAGTTCATTATAGGAATAAACTAAAGGTAAAGCTAAGTTTTCAGAACATACAAGTTAAGCTTTCGCTTAACTCAGAGCAAATCCTTAACTCTCGACCGCGGCGACTCCCCCGAGCTTCCGCAGTTGTCACACTAACTTAATAAGCTTGCGTGTGTTACTGGAATTCGCAACAAATATCTAAGACTGCTTGTGTCTTTCTCTTTATAGAATTTGTATAAAATATCTTGCAGGATATCGCAACATAATTTCGTTTTTTAAAACGGAATATATCTTATTAATAATAGTGTATTTTAATTGTGTACATGCAATATTCATTCTCATTTAGAGATATTCAAATTTTTTTTAATTGTTTTTTCACTGTAGCAGACAAAAAAAAAATGATAGAATGTGTAATTCACTCACGACAGAAACTTAATAATTATTATTTCGCATAGCAAACTTAAGGTTTTATGTACAATCGATATCGATATGTAAAATCGATTCAGAAACAGGTACATCAGCACGGACAACTTCTTTAGAGCTGCATTTTCGTTTCAGCGAGTTTTAAGTTACAACAATCTTAAGAAGTTTCACTTCATAAACTTAACAAACATATACTTAGAATAAAAACATTAGCGTAGTTAGTGCAGACGCAGTTAAATCTGTGTTGTTAACATGCAGTTTACTGTACTCCCGGCGGTTCCCGGAGACTTACTTTTCCAAGTGACACAACTTTTAACTTCTGTTTCTGTGTGAAAATCTTGTTCCTAACAATTGAAGTACGCCCCAATTTATATGTATATTATTTTACTTATATTATTTGTTTATATTAAAGAAATAGGAATACAAAAGAGCATGCAGTTAATGATGGTTAATGACCACTGCCGAGTCAATCATCCTCATCCTGCCGCATCAATAATAAATAAATCCTAGATAGGAATTTAGTGTCTTAACTGAGGTTGGTTGTCGGTGCGCCCCTTGAACGTTAAGACGCACACCATTTAAACCAGAACACAATAACACTTAACTTATAAACACTATTGTTATTTAATAGAAATTGTCGTGGCGGTGGGGCATTTTGGGTTGAAGATTTAAAGGTTTTTCTGAGGTAATAAATAAAAAACATATATTTATGTCTTCATTACCTTTCTCCTGTATAATATTAAATAAAATGTAGAAGTATTGGTAGATTAACTTTATTACATTAAGTTTGTGTTCGTGTATTTTGTCTAGCAAAGGTGTGAGTTTTTCTTTACGTCTCCAAGTTTAGTTTGAAGCAAACTTAACACTCCCAGTCATCTGTCAGTTTGAAACTCAGCTAATGCAGTTTAATGCCGGTCGCCAAGTTCTGGGGTCGACTTAGCGCTTTAGGAGAATTAAACGGAATCTTCTGTGTTTTGAGTGACGTTTCTTCAGTAAAATGGGAATAGAAGTATTATTGTGCGGCCACGAAACATCCGTTAAATGCTACATGAACCAGCTTTGAACGAATTATGACAAATTTGTAATGAAATTTTGTGCAATATTGCAGTCATATTTTTTAAAGCTCAACGCTCAAGCGTGCTGCTTAGAGTGAGTCTCAGGTTAGTGTGAATGCAAAGAAAATGTTTGTTTGGTGGTTCTTCCGGTGGCACCATCTCCACACCTATCAGAGGAGGTACCAAGCAAAGCAGTTCTTGTGTTTCAGTGCTAGGGCGTGGTTCCAGGCTACTTTTTATCTAGTAGACGGTATTGTCATTAGCAACCCTTATAATATAAACAAAATAAATTATGTGTATTTATAATTTCAAAGTAGGCTAACTGTGTATGCGTAGTTTTTATTTATAAAGTATCGAGAAACTTTAAAATCTGTCTTAAATTTTAGTACGAAATTTAAACGATTTTTTTCGTAACTTTTTCTTGGGACTGATTGGGGAGTATAATAACCATATCAATAATAACTGCAGTTTTATGAGACATCGTAGTCGACTGTATGGCACTATTGTCGTACTGTATTACAAAAAATAATTTAATGGTATAACGTGTTTCCATTTTATAACATTAAATTATTTGTTGTACATAGAACATTAATCTAGATCGTGTGACCAGGTAATATGAGCTCCCGCTAGTATGTCTGAAACTATTTCAAATCACCCAGTTACGCACATTACAACTAAACCAAGCAATTAAATTAAACCACTAACTCAACACCTAGGTACCTGTCGAGAGCCAGCAGTTTGCAACTCGGCTAATAAGTTTAAAGCAGCCCGCCAGTGTGAAATGGACGCCTAGCGCCGACCCCGGCCTGCTTTGTTACTGTGTCAGAGTTAAATTAAAACCTTAACAAAAGTATGTGTAATGTATCCTTCAGAAGCGTTACGTACTAATATGTTATCCTTTGAATCTTCAATCGAAAAGCATGGTAGTACTTTGTCAAATTAATTCTGGCAATTAACTAATATGTTTATTTACGCGAAATGATTCAGTGTATTTTTCGGTCCTATCATAAATTGGCTATCCCTCAAAATAAATAAACTAGATTTTGTATATAACAGTTATGACTCCTAGCGAAAAGAGAACTTTGTTTGGTATGTAACTAACTAAGAATAAAGTTGTTAATCGAATTTGATATAATTGTAGATCTCAATACTTTATAAGACATTTTAACGGATTGCAACATAGGGGGAGGTATTTAATTCGGCTGTTTTTTTAGAAATTTGACTAACAATGAATTTGGCGGGTTATTAACACGGAATATTTTTGATAGGATATTTTATACTTTACATATTACACGCCCAACTCGTATACGCACATACTTATGTATGTATGTAAATGTGTGAAATTATATCGTGGCCTTCTGTATTTGTAAACGCTGTAGTATTTGCTCTTACAATTGGTTGGCTCTGATGAGTAGTCAGAAGTATTAGTATTCTAACTAATATTGTATATAAATAGCGTAATAAAAATGCGTGTAGTAATAAAGTAACATATTCAAATTTTAACTTTCAATGTAAAAAGATGCCGATAAATGAAAATAGTTTCCCACCTTTTTTGGAAATCGTATTAATCAGTTAAATTGTAACCAAAGCATAAAAATGACATAACACATTGGTGACATCAGAAGTTTGACGTAGAATCGCTGGTCTTACAATCTATGTAACTACTATTAATCTAACAATAATACATATTAGGTATCGAAAAATGCTTACATTTACTGATGGATGTTTAAATCACGTCGCAGAACGTGCTTGGAGCCAGCTGTTGCCAGCGCTGTGGTCACGTCGCCAACTTACCTCCACCTGTAAGGGTCTATAAATAAAATTGAACTATTTTATGACTTTAAAATGTATTTAATTTAACTTAAACTATATAAATTCGAAAATATAATTATGTAAGCGCGTCTTAGATAAATAGGTAATTTTAGTCCTTGTAGAGTCAAGATGTATCCGTCATTTCTAAAGAGGATGAAGTGTGTGTGATAGTTTATAATATTATGCGTGCAAAGTCCACATATATATCACTAGCTCCTTGCCGCTCTCTGCTCGTTCGGGTCATGTACCACGTTGTTAATATGTCAATCCAGGCGATAAACTATTTGTAGTTGCACTTGACGATAAATCTTTTTGAAGTTTACTCCTGAAGAATCGGTTTTTTGATATAAGGCGCCCGGTATGAGAAAAATATGAGGAGTAAAACCAACTGAACGAATGACCTCGTTACGTTTTAGGTGTGAGCAGTGCAGCTAGATAGTGGGTAGTGTGTCTCACTCTTACTGATGACAAAACAACTTATAGTGGGGGTAC
>DWNE01001881.1:0-20414 GCA_018249875.1 Cecropterus toxeus | reverse complement strand
AACTGCTTCACGCTAGAAATAGGTGTGGCGGTGGTACTTCCCCGGTCGAACTACATTGGTTCTACCACCTTTAATAACAACTAACTGACAATTTGTAAGTGCCCCCGTAGGCCTATGCAAAAATAAAGACATTTCATTTGATTTTACTAACTTCAACGTTGTAAAACATTCATATAGAAGTTTTTCAGCCGTTACAAACCCTTCGGGGTGAAATTTCCAAAAATCGCTTACTGGCTCCTCTATAGTCCCCAAGGAAGCTTCATAGCAAATTACACGTTTATATGTTCAGTAGTTTCGGCTGTGCGTTGTCTGTCTGTCAGTCAGTCAGTCATTCAGTAACGTAAGAGTTTTATATATATCATTATGAACTAAAAAAAAAAAACGTTTAAAGTAGTAGGGTTTTTCGTTTTAATGTTTTAAACGATGTTACTAGTTATAAACGTAATAAACTTATACTAAGAGATATCGTATCAAAGATTACCCATTCTCCTCGACATTTCCCTTGGTGAACTCAAAGAGCCAACGTACCATAATCAACGGGCCACACCCATAGCGCACCACGGCACGACCACGTCAGTTATGGTGAATATTTTATGAGGACATTGCGAATAAAGAATCGATTTTATTCAATGGGAATTAATTTAATTAGATAGTATTGGACCGTTGGTACAGTTACGTGGTAAAAGAAATGTTGGTTCATTCTGTTTCTTATAGCGAAATGCATCGCACCATAAGATTTTATTTTGTGATTGAAATAGCAAATGAGCATGCAGTCCATCTGATGTTAAGTGGTTTCTGCCGCACATGGACATCTGTAAGCAACTTCATATAGAACAAGGGTTCTATCTGAAGCCGATCACAGATGCGTTGCTACTCCCGAGGACTGAGATGGTCGCCTCATATATAAGTGAGAACAACCACACCCGTCCACCTCACGCAAGAACTGCTTCACGCGTCGGGCGAAATCATTTATCTCATTGTATGATATACCTTTTCGAGTATTCAAGTATGTGACGTACCATACTCGATATTGAGTGGCCACTAATAGTGGCCCACTATTGCCCATGAACGTGTGTAAATGACCCCGAAATACGACATGAGTGGATTTTTTAATACATGGGTTGCAATACTTCTTGCATCGTCCTCTTGTTGGTAAGTGGCTACTACTGCCATGGACATCTGTAATTTACCTTAGATAAGATCAGACTAACCTATCAGGTAAGTCTGAGATTTGGTACTAATGTATTTCTGTCCTGAGGACTAAGTTGGAACGTCTCGGACGACGATGTTCATTTTAAAATTATTTATCTTTAAGTGTTCTATTTTTTTTCTTAAAATCTTTGATCACAGATGTCACTCTCACACAAGTAGAAGAGTCGGTGACGTCACAATCCAATCGTGAGGAATTTTACCATCAGATATTGATTCAGTGATACGTCCTTTAGAGTTAACTAAGTGGACGATAATTCGAAATTGATGGTCGTTAAAGGAAACTTTAGTTAGAGACGTAAGGCGCTATATGAAGTTTGTTCTAATTGGTTCGCAACTATACCAGAAAATTACAGTAAAAAAGCCGGCTAAAAATAGTTTTTTTTTTTTGTAAAATGTGTTATCTATACAAAAAAAAAACGATTGTTGTATGTTGAGCCCCCTTCAATATTTGATTTACTTTGTTTTAAATAAATGAAAATCTAAAAAAAAAATAAAAAAATGGAATACACCATCAGTGAAAATTTTAACAGCCTTGGTATCACGGTTCATGGGATAGAGTCTGGTGACTGACAGACGGACTGCGGGGTCTTACTAATTGGGTCCCACTTTACCCATTCGCTACGGAACCCTGAAAAACAAGTTAGCTTAAGTGTTATCGCTTAAATCCCCATCGAACGATACAGCAACAGAACAGCTGAGTATATCTATGCAGCACCACGTCCAAAGTCTGGCCGGCTGCCGAGACGGACGACAGCATGATATATCTCTACATGGTTGAGCGAAGCTTGGAAGGCGAATCGAGCCCTTTGCAACGTCGGATTTGGATTATTCTCGGAACAAAAGTCCGATATGACCTCCAGAGTTTAGCTATGCTAAACTGAATCCGGAGACTTGTCTTTATGTTAGAGACGATGTCTTCCGGATTCCAGGTAAACTTTTTTTATATTAAAATTTATGTAAGTCACAACCGAATGGACATGCAACCAACACAAGGTAGTAAAACGAGTGTGATTCGACCGGGTAGGTGCCATGTGTACACCTATCTCTAACGTGAAGCGGCTCTAGCGTTTCGATGGAGTGTGGTCAGCGGTTCACTATCATGTGAGCCGATCTTCTCAATCTTCGGAAGTAGCTTCTGGGGTTGACTTCAGATAAAACCTCTATTCAAAATGACGTTGTGAACAACTACCATCAGATGATCTGAATGCTCGTATGCTTAAACTTCAACGTCAACTTAAAAAATAAACTCAAAATAAAATTGACTTCTTATTTACAGTCAGTCACACATTCAATTGTGCCAATGACAACTAAGTCGGTATACTGCATATAAGTCGCCCGTCATCTGCTACTGTTATAAAGCGGAAGTAAATAAGGCGGTGGCACCGGCATCGACGGACGAAGATATTGAGGATCCAGGCGATGATGCCTACGGCGAGCGTCAATCACCGGGTAGTGCTTGACAGGATCATCGCGCGTGGAAGACTCCGGTTGTGTTTTGTCGGAGATACAATAGACAGAACCACACAGAGCTGCGGACGGCCACCAGACGTCGCTCCCACGGCGACGGTTACCTTTTGAAGGATTCCGTTTCGATAACAAAAACATGTGATGGAGTCTAAACGAAGCATGTTTTGAGGGTCTGGATGTAATGAGTCACAAATACACTTACATACGGTAAACATTCAACAGACAGTAACATTGTAAGAAAAGATATCATTTTTTATTATCATGACATTTATTATCGAGTTGGAAACGAAAATCGTCATTTAATGATCTCATGCCAAAAGATTGTGATAATGATGATAGTGGTAGCATGCGGAATTGACGTGGAGATAAACTATCTAAATACAGTATGCTGATAATTATGATTATTTTTGAAAAAGAAAGAGTAGTAATAGTCTAACTGAAATTCGGTTTTTCAATCGCGGGTCCGAGGTTCGAATCTCAGGCACGTACGATGTTCTCGTCAACCCATTATTGTCCCACTGCTGGGCACGGGTGTTCTCTCAGAGAGAGAGTTTTAGGCCATAGTCTACCGCGCTGGCCAAGTGCGAATTGGTAGACTTCCCACACCTTTGAGAACTCTTTTTTTTTATGAGATCTCTCAGATGTGCAGGTTTCCTCACGATGTTTTCCTTCACCGTAGGTACGATGTGCGTTTTAGAAATTAATTATCACTGCTTTACGGTGAATGAAAACATCGTAAGAAATTCACCTAATAGTTCTTGAAAAAAGTTTCAAAGGTACCACAATGTCCACATGAAGTCTACTAATTCGCACTTGGCTAGCGCGGTGGACAATGATCTAACATTTTCTCATTCTGCGTAGACTCGTGGCCAGCTAAATAAACTTTGTAAGAAAGAAATAAACATTATTTTAATGATGATTACATAAAACATGCTTCTAAACAGATAAACAACATTGCCTAATAAATTTACACATGTCACATATAAACATAGATATTTAATGAGGAGGCAACATGATTAACAGTGAAATAATAAATGATAGTAAAGACAGGTATTCTATGAATCTAGTAATTTTAATTATCCCTTCAAATGCCATTAGGACAAACAGAAACTACACACGTCGTAAAAATCTATTGATTTGATTTTAAGATCATGATGCTATGATGTAGAATACCATTCCTTCCTTTCGCGAAGATATGGGAGGAGGGAAAGAGTTGGAGGGTCCTAAGAGATTTAATTCAGGAGATGAGCTGTATCTTAGTGCGTAATTAACTTTTTGGGTTACATTTTTACTCAATAAAAGCCCTTCGAGACCGCATGGCGAACATAAGAATTTCTCGTACACCTCGGTGTGATCTTGTGTGGTGTCCCTGAAGCTCTACGTAAGGCGAGTTACCATTCTATAAATTGGTTCTAAAGTTTACTTATGTATTTTACTCGCACGTCGTGGGATGGTGACTTCAACAATATCTCCACTGGAGGCATTTCACCAGCTTTGCACTTGCAACGGTCAATACTCTAGGGTGCTTCTAAGTACAAGGTGGACCTAAAACACCGCCCTGTACAAGTATTATGAGAAAACTCATGACGTCAATCGGTTAGAACGTTACCGTTTACAATAACACGGGACAGATTAAATGGAGCGTGGGCCGATTGTTAATATAAAACTGGTTGCGTAAGATTTCCGTTCGCAATCGCCAATGTTTCCTCTTCCTTGGTCACTTGCTCCGTTCTAAATGCTAATGAATCGGATCCAGATATCTGATACGCCTACGTGCCCTAATTTATATGGACACCTTACTACTTGACTAAGATATAGATTAATATTTATTAATCGCCAACGATCAAAGGGATGTTGTACGTTAATTACCGATGGCTATCATACTTCTAGGTTTCTTAGAAGATCTAGAATACAACACCTAATTCTAATAACAATTAGGCGTGTTATAAGAATTAGGCGTGTCAATGCGCCTCCGGAGTCGATCCACGAATAGAATTGTAATCAAATTTAATTCGTATTCTATTTTTGGTTGTTCACAAGTCCATAGCTACTCTTGAGTACTAAGTTGTAAAGCCTAGTGTAAACCTTTGACACTAATCACATTTTTTAAACCAGAATGTGACACCACTACTTTGTTTTAACTACGAAGTTTTTAGCAAAATGCAGAGACTAGCGAAATACTTGAAAAAAGAAAGAAGCGTTTTATAAAGTAAATTCTTCTTAGATACTAATTAAATTATGAAAAGTCGTTACATCCAAGTTTCGGGGGTGTGAAGCGAAGAGGGTGCGTTATACGATTTATGGTCTGAACTCTGTCCGTAATTCCGAGAATTTCTTGTTTTTAAGCCGGGAAGACATTATTAAATGTATTTAGACATTTTTGTAGTATTTTTATCTGATAATTTTCCCATGTTCCATACAAATAGAGGATTTGTAAGGTGCCTCATATAGAACAGGGACAGATGCGCTACACCTCCCGAGGACTAAGATGGTCGCTTCTTATGAACAAGAACCCTATCAAAATAACACTGTCATCAACTCAATAATCTTCTCCATTTTCCCTAGCAACCGGTGGATCGGGATGGATAATATTACGTCAAACTAATTGACATTGATTCGATAAATATTATCAGAGATCATTAGAAATTCCGAACAAAGCTTTATTGATAACGTTGTAGATAACTTGGCGGGAAAGAAGAAATCCGGTCAAGTGCGAGTCGTACTCATTGACGAAGGCTTCTATAAAAAAAACGGTAATCACGTTTCTCGTATGGGAGCTCTTTTTGCGAGTTGCTCTCTTTTACTAGTTTATTGATAATTCCAATCAATTTTAAGATTACCAATGACCATGTTACATATGTTTTGAAGGTTAGATCTTTTTGTGGTTCGAATCCAGAAACACCACTGCCACCTAATAACAGCATTGTTATGCGCTACTGTGCTTTGATCTGAAGTGGTAGAGGTAGAGGTAAGTATGTCTACTTATATGAGGCGTTACTACTTAGTCCTCAGGAGTAGCCACTCATCAGCAGTGGTCGACTACGGTAAGACTCTGATCTTATCTGATTACAGCTGTCCATGGGTGACAGGAGCCACTTACCACCATGGTAACCATCAGGAGGACTGCATGTTTGTTTCGCAAGCAGCATAAAGCACACCTATTTCGGTGTTTCGGTGGACGAGTGTGGCTCACTTTCGTGTGGAGGGACTATCTTAGTCCTCAGGAATAGCAACGCATCTGTGATCGACTTCAGGTACAACTCCTGTACTGTATAAAGTTGCTTACAGATGTCCATGGGCGGCATGAGCCACTTACCGGTGGACTGCATGCTCGTTTGCTACCCTTATAAAAAAAAGCGGATAGTATTATGCTAAACATATGATACATGCGTCGTTAACAGTTTACGGCGTCTACAGTGTACCGCGGCCTCAGCGAAGGTGAACCAAGAATCGTGTCAATTGCTTTTCGGGAGATTTTAATATTTCATATTAAAATTTTTGGCATAGAATCAATGACATTTGTTTTTTTTTCTGTTTTGAAATTGTAGTTGAAAACGTCCTTGCTGTGAAATTGTTTCATAGTTACATTACTAACAAACAAATTCTTACATATAAGTTCCCTTGATAACAACGATGAGTACCTTATCCCTGAGGACGTAATTGCAAACCCTCGTGCGAGAGTGTCTCACTTACTCCACCCTACAAAACATAACACAGGAGCTACAGTGATGTTATAAGGTAGAAATAGGTATGGCAGTGGCAAACGTGTTCTACATAAAACCTCTCATCATTGAAACGATACATAGGCTCGTGTTCTTTATGAATCACAGTCCGAGGATAATAGCAAACTATTCTAGTAGTAGACTAGTCAAATGTGGATGCGACTAGTCTAGCACCGTATAAATAATTCCAGCTTAACGATAATATTATGTAAATAAACAAAGGCGGCTCATTGCTACTAGAGACTAACAAAAACTTAACTAGTCTCGAATAAAGAATTCTACAATAATGTTATGTTAAAAAATATGTATATGAGCCTAGACTAGGACTACATAGAGAATTCGAGACGAACAAAGTCGCAAAGCTAACCTAGTATTACATAGATATAAATAAAGTCACAGGTCTAGGCTAGTGTTTTATCAAATTTACTAGGCAAAGAAAATCGCATGACTAGACAATTGTCAAAAAAGCTTCTAGATAATAAAACCTTGTAGTTTAGACAAGTATTGCATAGTGTGGTACTACTAGGTAGTATGAGTAGTACTTATCTATCATCTATCTCCTATACATCTACTCTTAAGTATTCAACAACATTGTTATTCACTCAAGGATATGACCACAATATTAACTAAATACCTACTTAATTGTTATGTAATGCATTCCCTTGCACTTTTAAAGGAAGGAATGTTAACAAGTATCATAGACATAGTTGGGAACATAGATGAACGAATCAAATAGACTTCTAATCCTTAGCAAAGTAAAATTATAAAAGTGTATAGTCGAATACAAGAAGAACGAACCGTAGAGACTGCTAATACTTACTAATACTAAAAATACGAAGTCAAATATTTAGATGAACTAACCAAATAGAAAATTAAAAACTTAATGATACTATGAACGCGCATACTTCAAAACACAGATAAACTAACAAAGCAGACTGTTAAAACCCAGTAAAATTAGAAGTCGGTTAATAAATGCGCATAGTTCAATACACAGACGAACTAATCTAGTGGACTGCTAAAACTTAGTAACACTATAAATGCGTTTATTTTACTTTGGCGCTAGATTAAACAAGAGATCTTTGGCAGAGACGTAACTTCATATTTAAGAGCGTCTAGGAGATAAACACGTGTTTGATTCCGAAAACTTTTAGAGTTCAACGAAATAATTAATTACCATTAATTATCTAAACAGACTTAATTTCGTGGTACTAAATTTAAAATAACTACAAAATGTTTAGTCAAACTAGTAAAGATACTTATCATGTATAGAGTTTGACAAACAAGTGAAATTCGATAACTTTGTTACATTTTAGTAACTAAATAATTATATAAGAAAGTTAAGTTACTAATTACTCTTTTTGTTAAAAAAAGTTTTAGTTTAAGAACGAACAAAGCGAGAAGAGAGAACAGAAGTTGTTCAAACTACTTAGATACCCTTAATTAATATTATGATATTAAAATTTACAATAAAAATCCAAATGATAAAAATGAGAATGATAAAGATGATAATGATATAATAAAATAAAGATTTAAAAAATATTTAAATCTAAATTACTCAAAACCCACGTTTTCGCTACAAATAAAAAAAAATAGAAACTTATAAAAAGAAAATTAAAAAATAAACACTCGCACGTTTTCTAACAAAGAAAGTAAAATCTTAAGTTTTAAGTTCGAAAATCAGTTTTTGCGACAGAACTAAGGAGAAGCATTTGGTTGTATATAATAAAAAAAATAAAAAAAACAACAAAAACCTTCTAAAACAAAGTAATATTCGTATGTATTACTTCATTAAATAACTTTGGAAGTTTTAATCATAAGCATAAAGACAATAAGTTTCAATATAAAACCAATTAAATTATTCTCTTAAATTAGGAATTAAAAAACTTAAAGTTTCAAATGACTTAAATTTTTCAAAAGTAAGTAAATTTCCAAAAACATACGATTGCACGAAACGACAAAATACAAATCCAACAATACGATACTCCAAGGAACACCGACTTCGGGAGACGAGAGCGTACAACCGGCCAAGAACGTACGCACTTCCCATTCAGAACTGAAAGGGATCCCGAGTCCAAAAACAAAAGAAAAAGCTCCCGTACACTGTTATCTCCTTACCGAAACAATGGCAAACGGAACGTAAACACAGCACAGTGAATCGTAACACGCTACCGATAACACCACAGTGAGAGGCACAACACACTTTCTTGATTCAACACAAAACTTTTTAGACGACCGGCGTCGATGCGCACACCACGACGCGTTGGGTGCTACTGGCGGCGCCATGGCCGTCCGCCGCTCACTTCGGACGGTGTGTTGCCAGCGCTCGTGTCACCGTTACCCCGCGGTGGGAGATTTCAATCGTTTTCCATGCTCGCACTACCATTCCAATATTTCTTTAATTTTAATCCTCCGTATTTCCATTTGTTTGATTTTGTAATTATTTATTTTATTTTGTTACTTGTGATTAGTAAAATACTTAATAATGCATTGTGAGTGGTGAAAAGTTACATATGAAATATTTTAACATTTCTTTCATTTCTACAACAAAATTAATTTTACAGGTTCATTTAAATACACATCACAAGAATTCTTTTTATTTGTAACATATCGTTATATCATTATATTCACTGGAAATCAGAAAACGCATCGAAAAACGAAAAGAATATTAGGCTTATTTTTTTCCACTAAAGAAAAAAAACACCTAAAATTGGTTCTTAATAAACACATTATATCAATAATTCAATCTCAAAAACCTGGGGAAAAATAAAATATTAATAACAATAAAAAACCTGAAACCATCACAACTACCAAAAACTAAGAACAACGGTCCAAGAACGCTCCCTTGGGAAACACCATACTCCCATACAAAGTAGCAACGAAAGCTCCCTTCAGCGTAGCAACATTGCCGCGACGTTGCCGCTCCGATTCGCGCGCTCGACTCAACGGCGCGCACGTAGCAGTAATGAGGTTAAAGTTTCCTAACACAAACTTTTTTTTTCTTCTCAATTTTCAGTACCGAGCTTATAGAGACGCTCCGGCTCATCCGAAACTGTAATTAGCCGTTTTAAACGGGGTTTTTTCAAGTGATTGATGTTCGTCGGGATGGAAGTAAATGCCCTTTTGTAAACTTTCGCCGCGTTGTTCAGTTTAATCTGTTAGTTGTTCATTTACTTTGTTTTATGTAATAAAAGTAGAAAACAAAAGCATGTCATGTATGAGGACTAAGTTGAACCGTCTCGTGTGAAACTATCTGTCTTGGCACGCCCTTCGAGACCGCCAAGAGAGCTACATAATCACAAAACATAATTACGTTGCACAATACCCAAAACTTTTACAATTCCGTATTTTAAATTATGGAAATATAAACATTGTCACAAAAATAAGGGTTTGAGTAAATTTACCTTTATCTTATGAAATATCTATCAGACTATCACATTATCGATAACAGTTTTTATTGCCTGTAATATTGTTACTATTGTATGATATTCAATTATTCATCATCGTAACCATCTGTCGGTCCCAATACTGTTTCCAAGGTTAGATGATTCTCGGTCCGTGTAATTCTGGGATTAGAATAGGACTTTACGGTATCCCCTGCCTGTCGTAAAAGGCGACTAAAAGGGAGCTTCCGGGGGTGCGGATGACAAGAGTGGTCCCCGTCTAGCCAAGTAAAGGTGAAGGTAATGTAAAGTAGAAGGAAGGCGGGATGTACGGTTGCATAACATCGTAAGGACCAGGCGGTGCGGTGAGCCTAGTCCTTGACGTGGGTGGAGCCCTATGAAGCAACGCGCTCAGAGGACTCCGGTTTCATTGGGAGATCCTGGAGCCCTCGTCGCAGCGCCGAGGACGGTCACCTGAGAGTTCAATTGCAGTAAAAATATTACCCGGTATCACGCTCACGGCGCCGAGTAGTTTTTAAATAACAGGGGTTATTTTCCCCCTTTGAAAAAAAAGAACAGGTTAGTTAATCCTTGATTTAAAAAGGAAACGGTTAATAAATAATCGATTTATATAACCCACAACTTAATTTCACACTTTTCATTCTTATAATGTTTTTCTCTACCGGTGTTGTGAAATGTAATGAGACAAGTCCTGGCGATTTATAAACAAAAGATAATTCTTCTCTGATGAGTTGTCAAGTTATATAAACACAGCTTCGGTCCGCAGTCTTTACCGTTTCAATAGACCATGTCCTTCTGTAATCTTATTAACCGTAGAAGATGTTATATAATTTATATAGTCAAGATTAACATTTACATTCGAAGAAGTTGACGGGTTCCGTATTAGTCTCTTATTGATAAATAATTTGCAGTATTCAGGTTCTTCAGTAAACTATTGTGCCATTTGGATTTAAGTGTAGCATTATTAAATTATTTCACTTAAATTCAGACCAATCTTTTTTAGCTAAATACTAATTCTTTTATAGAAGAAAATTTACCTTTACCGAAGTTGGCAAACAATTGAACGAAATTGCACCTTTATATTCAAAAAAAAATGAATTCTTTTAAAACTTCCAAGCATCATCCCCTAAAAACACAACGATATAAAAAACTAAAAGTCATAGAGGGTACTTCGGATATTACAAGTATTCCTAACGCTTAAATGCAAATAAAAGATGCGCCACAAAACATACGTGCAAATATTACAACTTCGCAATCGTAGCGCAGAGACCTCGCAACGTGACAATCACTAATTCACAGACGATTTAGAACTATGGCAAGTGATTGTTTTAAATTTGGCCATGTTTGCAAATTAACGCACAGATAACTAAGTACTTGTTGTTTGATTTGATTCGACTCTATATGCATGCATGCTGCAAAACCATGATATAAAATAACAAATATATATAAAAAAAACAGTAGCATAGGCTACCAACAAGGTAAGTAACGCAATGAAACTGACGACACATCAAATTTAGGCTTGTTATTTGTACAAAACATAACAGCAGAATCTTTAGGGCTCCGTTATCGACATGTAGTGACATCACGAGAGACTAAGAATCAGCTATGAGATTATTTATACAACGAAGATTGTACACGACGGCATTTCAAATACAGACGTGTCGATACCCCGTAGATATTTTTGGATGAAGTAAAAAACATTTTCGAGTTTGTTCTTATAAATCGAAATAATTGTTTGGTGTTCTAAATTTTTTTCGTATATCCATCCATAAGACCGTTGAGGTCCACTGCTGGTCATAGGGATATGTATGTATGTACGTATGTTGTGACGTCTTATCCTCCGGGTCTCTCATATACTACTACGGCTAAGTCGATAAAGGCGGTTGGGCAAGAATGTTCGAACCTCAAAGATACACTTTTTACCCGGGCTATTCTCAAGGAGTTAGAATACCTCCCGGATCCTTAATATTTATACATAATAATACAATATTAATGAAAACATGGTAATATAATGTAAAATGTAAACGATTTAAAATCCCCACAGTTTAGTGGGTAGTTCGGCATTGGGCAATTGGCATCATTGTCCATCAGCGCGCTTAGAATGCTTATTGGTGTTTTCAGCGACACAGGAAGACGCCCATAGTTGTTATTCAATATTGTGTTCTGCTCTGAAGGGTGTTGTAAGGGAGACATACTTATCAGAGGTATTCCGACTAGTCCTCACAGGTAGAATCTGTGGCTACACTGAGGTAGGTCTCTGATCTTATCTGGGATTGCTTTTGCACGCTGGTTTACTAGTTCCATATTATTAAAAGGAAATACCCTATTGGTAACGAAAAAGCGACACATCTTTATAAATCGTTAAGCATCGAACTTGTCTTGCCGGATCTTCTCTGTTGAGGTCATTTTCCGATCCGGTAGTAGTGTAAGAAAAAATACTGTAAATGACAATGTGTAAATGACCCCGTTGGCCTATACAAAATAAAGATATTTCATTTCATTTCTTATCATTTCTGTATTAGACAGGACGATTACCTGTTACGTGTTATACATGTTACAGATTATCTTTAGGAGACAGTCAACTATAGTAGTTATGCGGCTCGAAGGATCAAAATTTGTCCTTATATGTTAACGTAGGTCGCGATTTAAGTAAGGTTAAATTAGAATAACTGATAAAGAAAACTAGGTGGCGATGCCGTATTCAACTTACGGGGACATCTATCTATTATCCATCAATTGCAATTGTTGATTATTGTCCTTTATGTAAAAAGATAATTAAAATAATCATGAAAGTAAGTTTAGATTTAGTAGCAATTGAACATGCAGATCACTTGATGGTCAGTGGTTACTGCTGCTTATATTACCACTTAATACGTTTAGGGTCTTACCTGATCTTGGCCAGAGTAGCATGGCTACCTAGTTGCGGCATAAGTTGCACCACCTTGGATAAGCATGTCTTTCTTACTACAACTACTACAACACTCTTCAAACCTGAAAGCATCAGCGCTCTACACTGCTGTTATAATCATTATTGGGTACAACGGTGGTTACTCTGCAGTCGAACCCTAAAAGATTTACCTCGCACTCAAACTTCATGCAAGTTTCTTAATACGGAAGACATAAGTCTATATTTCCCTACTAAAACGTCTCTACATCAAGAGTCTTCAACAGGAGCTCGAAGGGAGCAAGGGCCCGCTATAGTCCAAGTTTTTATGAGAGCAATAACTCGCGCACTAATGAAACAACTTGTGACCATCTCCCAACCCCCGCTCGCTTCCTCCTCCCCTACTGTAGATGCTACGTTATTGATATACATGCCCTTTTAAGAGTGTTTCTTGAGATCCTTATACGATTCTACCATTAATGGTAGCAAACAGGGGCTTATATCTTTGTTAAGGAGTCCAAGTGTAGTCGACGAATAAAAAAGGGGTTGAGTGGTGAACGGTTCAGACTAGGAGCGTAGACTGAATTGTGGAGCCTATTTGTTTTATAAGAATGAAGCATTCCTCTGTAAGCAAAATTCTTATAAACACGTATAAGTTTATACCTTTGTAAATGATCCGACAACAAACAAGCAGGACTGTTGTTTAGAAATAGGTGCGGCGGTGGCACCTCTCCGGCCGAACAGTTTCCAACCATCTTGCATTTTTTTGCATAATCCTATGACGCGATGACACAGATAACAAGGGGTAAATACGTACACATTACCTTTAAATTTTGCTCTCAATTTAGTGTCGTCTATATAAAAACGAATAATTGCACGAGGAGAAGCTCTTATTACATAAACACCAATTAGATCCTCCGCGTTCAGTAAAAGGTATTATGAAATAGTTTTCAAACACAGCGAGGCAAGACAACATGATAACAGGGCAGGACAAAGACGCTCACGTAACCACAGGTCTGGGTTAACGGCTAACAAAGGATAATAGGCTAAACTATTATACATTTCAGAGTAAAGAACTTTAAATAGATTTCTTTGTAGCTGTATTACATAAAATAGATTGAGTTGCGAGCTAGTTAAGTAGCATCTAGTATCTAGCTAGTAACTAGCATTTAAGTAGCAACTAGTATCAAGCTAGTTAGTTAATACAATTCAGTAAGACCTTAAGATGATACATCGCTATAAAACCAAAACACGAATATCAAAATATTTCATTTCGAAAACACTGTGACATTCTATGGGTTCTATGAATTTAGACCTAATAAAATAGGGCTTTAACGCAAAGACTGACAGAGTCATATACATAGTGATTTCATGATATTGTTACCTTGAAATTGTAATTCAAAATTAAATAGAAATTAAAGACTCTTTCGAGGCTTTCTAATTCAATCCTTGATAAGAGCAACGCATCTGAATCCTGTCTGAGTTTGACCACAAAGGTCTTAGGGCAGTCATGATCTTATAGTAGTATCTTATGAACCGCATGTTCCTGTGACACGCCTATTTACAAAAGAAGACAACATTGAAAGACACGAGAAAATTACCTGCATCCAAGACGAAGAAAGACGTTGACGTAACCATTCTAAGAACTACGAAAGACAAAAAGAATAGTAGCGTGGCGCCGGAAACGTACATCCAATATAAATGTTTCAAAGCGATTACTGAGCTATCCCTCCTTATTAATGCATCCGTCTTGATAGCGTGTGAGAATCGAAAAACCGAAGGCTATTTGGGTCGTCTATTAATTATGAAACCTTGATCAACGTTTTTTATCGGTTTGATTGTTGTTCGAAATATATTTGGCTTGGCTAATGTCAAAGTTCTAGGAACGATAGAAGAACTAGCAGGTTACCTAATAAGTTATAAAAGTTACAAAGTAAGAATAAAGCAAATTGGCATCTTATTTAATAAAGAAATGATTTGTGGGGTAAATTTAAACAAGCTACAAATATTTTAGACGGTTCAACATATTATCCATGTATTAATTGAAGTTTACAAAACAACAGAACAAAAGACGTGGCTATACACTTAGACGAAGAGTTAACTTTACTGATCCAGAAATTGACGGAAAACAGAACATACATGTCAATGTAGTCTGTGGACCATGATAGATTGACCAAAAAAAATAAACAGCAAAAGGAAAACGGTGAAAATGACATCACAATCTCCACGACACTAAACATCAGCTCAAGAAAGTTCTTTCAAAAACAACCCAAGAAGTTGTGGTCATCGACTCGTTAGTAAATAAACACGATACCTTCGCTCACGTTCAGTTATCTACCCCTCGCTCGCTGCACCCTAGCGCGGCCACCTGCACAAATCACTATACAACCACCGACATACCTATACACTTTTGCTTATCCAACGCTCGCTACACTTTGCATTCCTTCATCGACAGTGGTTTCGAAGACGCAATGTATAGAGAAAGGTGGATTTGGCATCGTTAAACTCGTTTCCTTTGAAAAAGCTCAGGCAAAGGTAATAATACGTGGACGCACGCGCCGCACGACAGATGTTCGCGCTCGGGCGTCGTCGGCACGCGTCGGCTATCTTCGGATTCAGAGGTTCGTGTCTAACGGCGTGGTCACAATGAAATGATTTCAGGTACCGATTTAAAATTTCTTTTGTCGTTTTTTGAAACTGCCAAATGCGTTTTAAAGTAGCGAACTTGAACAGAGCTATGAGCATAAGGTTGGACAAGTGTGGCTAAATAGACTTCAAACACGTTGAGGACAACTTAGTATATTGTCTTACAACAGTTCTATCTCTGATCGTCAAACCCTTTCCTGTTTTGATGCTGGGCACGGATATCCTCTCAGAGTGCGACGGGTTTAGGCCACAGTCCACCGCACTGACCAAGTGCGAATACACTTAAATGTGTGATTTGAGAACTTTTTTTAGAACTTTCAGGTATAGGTTTCTGTTCATGGTAAAGTGTATTAATTTATTTCTAATACGCTCATAATTTTCGAAAAATCAGTTTTATGCTTCTAAGATTCGAACCTCGAACCTTGATTGAGAGACCGAGTTTCAATCATTAAGCTATCACTGCTTCTTCTTCTCTCTTACTTTTGATGATATAAATTTTAACTATTTTTTTTAAATATGGAAAATAAGGATACCATTCACACCACTACACTAACAGTGCTCTTTGTCAAGTACTCTGTGGTCAATAAACAAAAAATATAGGCACCAAATTACACAGTGTGCACTCGTGTCATCATTAAAAACATAATTCAAAAGAATTTTATTGCTCCCAAATGAAAAAAGAGTTAAGTATGCCTTGAACAAAACAAAACCAGCCTATATTCGTAATAGGCACAAAGGCAAAACCTTGTAAGTACGAAACGCAGGGTTTTTTATTGGTCTGTGCACGCGCACTTTCTATTATCCCTTTTGTGCCCTTTGTGAGATTTCTTGATTGCTATCCTGATATTGAATTCTTAGATGTACATAAAATTATAATAAGTACATGAATCATAAAAGTAATGTTTGTTTGTACTATTTCTAAAATTAATAATTAGTTATGTATCGTCTCCTTTTTAAATAGTCTCCATATTCAATATTTATTGGTTCCTCATACGCGCGAATTTCTAAATTTTCGATATTGTGACCCATGTTTATAGAACATTGTCACGCCTAAACTGCGGTGGCGGAAACCGTTGACAAGTAAATTTTATAATGAATATGGGGCTCTAGCTTACTCTTCTTTTCAGCTGTGCATTTGTAGCAGGCTCTAGGTTTCTATTTTATTTGTGGTTATTAATCGATATCCATAGATAGATAAAGGCAAAATCCAAAACTTATTCAGTAAAATCTAATTCAATAACTCTTAATTAGGATGTTACTTAACAAGTAACAAATTAGTAGAAATGATTAATACCATTTTTGAAAAACTTACATAAATGTATTTGAATTTTGAATATACAAGACTTTACGAATATAAAAGCAAGCACACCCTAGACCACACCAAATTACCATCAAATGAAATAGACTGGTATTAAAAAGGAAAGAATAAAAACGATGTTTGATTGATAAAATCAAACCCAAAACGAATGTACCCATCGAATCTACAGGTGAAATCAAACGAGCAAAACCACGTGCAAACACAATCACACTCGAAGCCCAGAGCCCTCGAGCCGCAAGGACCGCCGGGTCCCTCGCCCCAGCCCTTCGCGCTTTTAGCCTTTTTACAAGCGCCCGGTCGTTCAACTTGTCTTTTTGATTATGTAAAAATGGCCACTGAGCTCATTTTGGGTTCTGGTGGGACTTTTATGGTTCTGTGACCAATTATGAAATGTGGTACATGCATTTATTATATTTTTCATATTAGACTGTCAGTGTAACAATTTTTAGTTTTTTTTTTTGCAACAAAGCCCGAATCCCAGATATATATTTTTTTTAATTTAAAGCTCCTAGGTTTATTATTATTATTATTTTAGTAATATGACGTAGCATACGAGCAAGCAGCCCACCTGATGGTAAGTGGTTACTGCCGCCGTTAGGACATTTGTAAGCAACTTCATATAGAACAGGGTTCTATATGAAGTTGACCACAGATGCGTTGCTACTCCCAAGGACTGAGATGGTCGCCTCATATGAAAGTGAGCCGTACCATACCAACCATACCCTTCCACATCACGCAAGAACTGCTTCACGCTAGAATTAGGTGTGGCGGTGGTACTTCCCCGGTCAAACTACATTGGTTCTACCACCTGGCAAATTATAGATCAGAATGGTGTGTAAAATTGCAAAATTTCATTCGAACTAAGAACACGACATACTACTACATATTACAGACTTACAATAGTTATCGAGTTACGTTTCTCAAGGTCTAATTATAAGGTAATAGCAACCCCAAAAGCAATTAATTTAAGTATAAAATGAGTCAATAATTAAAAGTTATAATAAAAGGTTTAATATTGTAATAGCATGTTTTAGTATGACAACTACAAAGTTGAGGTCGTCTTCCGATCCGATAGTGGTAAGACAAAATTATAACTTACAATTTGTAAGTGCCCCTGTAAGCTTACGCAAAATAAACAAATTTTATCTAAGTAAGTTATTTTCTAAAGTTCGTTAGAAAATCATATGAAAAATCTTTTTTTGTTTATCATAAAAAATATTACGGAACCTTTTACTTTGTAGAACTGTAAATGTCTTAGTTGCCGAATTTGACGGCGAGTTACAAAGTTATTTTGTTTTAGTCATTCAGCGATTAAATGATGCGGCATTCAAGCAGTAATTAGCATAAAATCCATTAAATTCGTGTTTTTACTGTTGAATTTCGTTCAAACTTTTCAAACACAAATACATGTAACGGTACTTTACAAATAATCAGCAATAAATAACAATTTAAAAAATATAACATTTTTTAAAAAGCCGACAAATTAAAAAAGTCATAATCGATTTTTCAAAAAAAAAAACTTTCAATCCCATTTCAAAAAGGATATACGGGACACAAGCTTACAAATCGATTTAATCTCCCGACTTTATTTTTTACAATAATCTCCAGTTACACCCCTTTGGCGTTGGGCCGTTTACAAAAAGGGTGGATCTTTGTACGGCGAAATAATTTTATACCAGCTCGTATTAAATTATATGAGGCTTTTATAAATGTACTCTAAAGTTTAATACTAGGGTTTAATTTGGAACGAGACGCGGAATATATAATACATCTTCAATTTTCTTTGTCCGTCAGTTCATTTAAATATGAATGCGTATTAGCTTTATACTGGTTAGGTGGTTACTAGACATGATCGTTTCATTTTTGAAAACGATACTCGCTATATCATATCGATATTGAAAATATCCGTTTTTGAAGTGAAACTCCTTTAGAATCTACATATATGAGTTTTTAACTCGATGAAACGACAATGCGTAACGAAAGCAATTGCCGGCGCTACAACTAGATGGCGCTGTAATCTTATTTAAATTGCCCTAACGATTTTATTTCGTAGCTTGTATAAAAGTAACATTTTGATATCTGCGAAATAAGATATACAATGTAGAAAATATAATTTTAGTTCCGGACGATCAACAAAAGCATATGTACATAGACACATATTAAATTTTATTCGCTTCGTCTCCTTCTCACCTCAGCAAGGGTTATATGCGGAACAGAGACGTAGCTAATATAAGACTCAGAAAGCATTGAGTTCTATCTTTTATAACCTATTAAAAGAAATGTCTTTATTTTGTAAAGACCTTCGGGGACATTTACAAAAATTATCAGTTACAATATTTTTTCATACCACGTTTCTTTGGGTTTTTTATATCGATGAAAAACTATCGTATCGATATTATACGATATGTCTGCACCGCGCTTAGTGGTTACGTTATAAGTGAAATGATTATGGTGCAAATGATTTTGGCTCTTATTTAAACGGACTAAGAATTAGTTACTCGCATGAGGAAATGAGGGAAACCGCCTATAGTTTGATTTATTTGATCCAAAGTACCACTCTCCGTGAAATATCTTGATCTTGTTCGAAAGCAATAATCGTCTACTCGTGTTGGTTTGAAAATAACACGCCAAGGACTTTTCAAGACGTCCACAGATGCGGATACTGTGCATAGACTCCTAAAAGGTTGTATGAAGGCAGAGGACGTCCCGGAAATTTCTTCGAATACTCACAAGATGTAAGATGTTTTATGCATATAAGTCTTTAAATATCACTTCATTGTGGGGTTCCTTATGAAATTAACCCTTCTTTCTCTAAGACACCTAAGGAGAAATCAGACAAACGATTAAAATGATTAGAACCTAAGTTTTAACACGAAAACTCTTCCTGGTATGGCTCTGAAGATATCACAACCTATTTCTTTCTTGAATGTTGCGAGAGTCGCAATAGGTGTTCAGAATTACACCTCAGAGGTAAACATATTCCAGGTGATAGAACCAGTGTAGTTCGACCGGGGCTGTACCATCGCCACACCTATTTGTAGTATGAAGCAGTTTTTGAGTTTCGCTGGAAGGGTGCGGGTGCCAGTTTACTCATATATGAGGCGACCATCTTAGACCTCGGGAGTAGCAAGGCATCTGTGATCGGCATTCATATAGAACCCCTGTTCTATATGAAGTTGCTTTCATAGCATATGAAGTTGCTTTCATAACATAGGCAGCAGTAACCAACCATCATAAGCGATTGCTGTACATGCCTATAATTGGCTTACATACAAGTATCATCTGTCTGGTTGTACGTTAAATATAAATGTGATTGTATGTTTTGCTGCTGGTATGTCTAAATAAATAAATAAATAAATCATGTGGACTGCATGCTCGTTTGCTACTTCAATCAATTAAAAAAAGCATAGGTATGTGATCGTCTTCGGAGTTTTAATCCCATATAGGTTACAAGCTTTTAACCCCTATTTAAGCGCCAAAGGGATTGAATTTCTAAAAATCCTTTCTTATCGCTCACTTACATTATAAAAGAAACCTATGTACTAAATTTCAAGGTTCTAGGTACAGTGAAATTACTGTGTGTGCTGTGCGTTGATATGCAAGTCAGGGAGTCGAAAGTGCCTTTTAAATATATAGATATTACAGATGTACATACATGGACAGTGGTTACTTACCATCAAGTCTACATTTCCGTTTGCTATTTCAATATCAAAATCGGTTCATAAAGGGTTCTACCACCTTCAAAGTTCCAGCGAACCTTTCGG
>DWNE01001880.1:0-20416 GCA_018249875.1 Cecropterus toxeus | reverse complement strand
CAGGACCGGTTGGAGTGGCGCCGTTTAGGGGAGGCCTATGTCCAGCAGTGGACCTCGAAAGGCTGATGGATGGATGAATGGATATGCCAATACATATATACACCCTTTAAAATAGGTCTCAAAGGCGAATCTGATAGTACCTTGAAGTAGAAACAGATGCGTCAATGTTGCCGATACACTGGAATCCAAAAAACTTGTTTTACATACCTATAATCTGAGAAAATTTATAATTATATATTATTAAGCTTGACATACTTTAAAAGAATGATTCCTAAATATTTTCACCTTTGACAAGCTTAGAATACACGACCTATAGAGGACGAAGCTAGTTCATATAATACAATGTTCGATAACTCAAGTCTGTACGCCAACAAAGTCCAGTTAACGATGGTTATTGAAACCAGCAGTTAATTGCGAAATTCTCCTGGCACATAAATCATGAACCTCCTATAAAGAGTCTATAGAAAGTTCTAAAGCGATAGAAAGTTAAAATCATTTCGTACAATTTACGGTCGTCCTCATAACCTTGGCGAGGAACATTAAAACTTGGTCAGCGTTTGCGGAAGAAGCCTCAGTTATTATAACACATAAATTCACGAGTGGGAATGCGGTGCAAAAGTGCAATATCCGAGGCTCAGGCTATAACTGTCAACAGTGGAATGAATCAGTGGCGAATAAATCGTCCGACGACAGCTTCGTGCTCTCCTCTCGTGCGATCCGATTTTATTTTACAACCATCACTGCGCAGCGCATGTCGATTTGTTTAGCTAAATTATTTTATGACTATGGACTGTCGTCCGCGCGTAAATTCGTTACGTTCCGTAATTTTCTTTCCAACTGGGGTTGTAACACAAAACGACGACACTTGTCACCCATTCGAAACTTTGTTTATCGAGCTCGGACAAAATAAACTTGAAATATATCCGTCCGAAGCAAATAAAAATTAAACGTCCCAAGCTTTTAAGACATTGAATGAAATCAAAAGTGGTCGAGCGTGATGTTTGGAAAGAAAATAGTTGAACATCAAAAATCCGTGTCATGCATGACTTGCATCAGTTTGCGCTCGTAGCCAAAGTTTTTTTCGTCTAAACAAACAGCTAGGAAATTAAACAAACACCAAAGGTCGACGACAGGAAGTCCATTTCAAGCGCATGACGTTCGCCCAACAAAGTCAAAGCTTTTGTTATGTTCTTATTTGTTCCTCTCTTGGTATTGATGTAACATTTGTATTAGTTTACTAGTGTATTCTTATATATAAATGTGTATTAATCATAGATTCAGGCAATAAAATGTTTTCCGATCGATTTCTCAGTATTCGAGGCCCGGTAGCCCGGATAATTACACAGTTTTTTCTCAGTAAGTAAATTGTAAACTTTTTAATGAGAACTAATATAGATATCACATTATATGCATATATCTAAATTAATATAGACAAAATAACACAGTTTTGTTTTTCTCAGAATCTATGATAGATCATCATTCCTTCATCATAATGGAGACAAGACTTACCGGTAAATGTATAGCTAACATTTTTTTAAGTTTTAAATGCTTACGTGCACCGTGCAGGAATTCTCAAGTGTTCGACCAAGACTAGACAAATCAAGGACCAAGAAGGCTTGGTATACAGACATTGCTTAAACCTTTGGATCGTTTGCAACCCGCCAGAGCCACAAAGCCAAAGCACGCTACGTACTCCTTTATTTATGGTAACAAACATTTTAGTACTTCCCACTAGTCCAGTCTGTCTACGCGCCGACAAATAAATTTCGCGTACAGACAATGTGCGTGGTTGCGCGACAGTTGTTTTGGCGAGTTACTAGAACAGGTTCAATTTGTGTTGCTTTTATAATAGGTTTGTGAATGTTTTTACTACAGTCTGTTAAAGTTTTGTAAACCAAACGTTTAGAATAATATTGACAGTTCGTTGCAATGTGGTTACTATATTATTTCACATACATAGTGTTCCGAATTCGATCCTTTTATCGTCTTAAGAGCAATATTAAACTACGACTGTGCGTAACCCATGGTGCATTGTCGCTATGTCGCGTCTACGTTTCGTGTCCGTTGGTCAAATGCCTATGTTGTAGACGCGAGTGCGAAGGAGCCCTAAATCTACATAAATTGAATGAAGGTTTCCCTTCTCACAAATATTCATGTTACATGAAACAAGCTTAGATAAGTAAAAGTATATTACTATAACCTGCAAAGATTATTTATTTTAATATCAGATGAGGTGTGTGCTAACAACTTTACTATTATCAATATTACTACTATAATCATTTCTGAAATGACATGACAATTTCTTTGAAAAAAATTGCAATAGTCATAAAATATAATGCCTACTAAATAAGGCAATACGATGTACATTTCAACAAGATGAGTTGTAAGTATAAAAACCAAGCCATTGCACATACAAGTATACTCATAACTAACGTAAAACATCCATGAAAATGAACTCATTAAAAACCAATTCATCATCAGCTTTCCTTCAACGTAGGAATCGATCAATAAATCGCTATGACTCCATCCGGCGTATCGCGGAGATGCGCTTACATTTGGGCTTGTCTATTCCGGGTAAGGACCACCCAAGCACGGTTATTTCGAGGTGCGCGTATAATTGAGCTGTTGCAAGCCGTACGACGCCCGCGACACGCATAATGCGCTGTTTTACATATTTTACGACAAGCACGAGGCATCTTCGTAATTTACGGCGCTTCGTACAGTTCATTTTCTTTTCGTTTATTGTTATGGGAAGCGAATATAATTTTTATTGATTTAAGATGTTTCTAAATATTATTTAACAGTTTATACTTATGAAAGCTTACCAAAAATACGTAAATGATTATGTATTTTTTGGTAACCTATCATTACTATCATGAGCGTTATACCTATAGACATGCACGCAATATGTACATTTATGTCGTAAAATAATAAACATGACGTACTACACTAAATACTATTCATGCATGTACTCGCAAATAATACAGAGCTTTAGTAGAAAACAAATGCCTAATAAATAATTTAGATACTTAATATTTCAAAGATGCAGATATAAATATATCGGATAAGTTTAATATAAAATTCGCCTGCATCATTCAATATTTTTACTAAGCTAAATCAAATATGAGCTTTATAAGGGCTAATATAGTATTTATGAACTATTCCATTTAAAACATTTGTGCGTATTAATGTTTAGCTAACAGCTACAATGCTGGCATTGTGCGTAATCGTTCGTTCAATATGTAATTTCTCGATAGCTTAACGTTTTCGCATTCGATGATGTCGTGCTCGTCTTATACACCTTTCACCCTTCCGTCACTACAGTCGCGGAGTTCGCTTTATCTTTATGAGTCAGCGATTGTTACGCGATGTTTTGTATTGTGTTGTATTGTGACGAATATAGCTGACGGCAACTTGTGTAACCTTTGCGTTTGGATTACAATGACAATAACTATTAATGGAATATTCGATTCTTTATTCCTTGGGATAAAAATGGTATTAATTTTATTTATACCAAGTTTTTTTTCTTAAAACGAGGAATTAATACATTTTACCTAATGTCTAGTCTTATTTTATGTCGACAAATATTTAAAAATGCGAATCATTGTAGAAGTTACATACCTACCTGTGTTGCTACCCTTGATGGAATAAATTCAAACCGTTACGTACGTTTTAACTAGTGTTTTATAAATGAGAATAGCCAGGATATTTGTCACAAATACGATCAAAGTCGATCCAAAGAGCCGAATCGAAAGTACTCATAGCCTCCGCCCTTGGCCTTGTTGGACTATGGTCTAAACCGCGTTAACTCTGAGAGGATACCGACGCCCAGCAGTGGGACACTTATTAGTCAACGACAAAAGTCTTTGTTTATTTTATGACACTACCAACTTCATAATCTATCCGTCAAAATGCGTGGTCAAGTGAGTAATTGTAAATTCCTAGACAGCGGTAGACCAAAGACAACAATGCAAAAATACTTTACAGCAGAACAAAACTATTTAACAATGGTCTATGTGCAACAAAACCTTAACCACTTTTCTGTATACACAAAGAACATTGCTTAAAGATAGTGAAGCTTCTAAAGATAACTTTGTAACAATACTCAGTTGTAATTTCTTATCAATGGCACAGAGTTTTAACTGCATAAAATAGCAATAGTTCACTCTCAACTCGAGTTCATAAGTACACTCTTGAAAACTTATTACACTTTTGTTTAGTATAACAGATTCCGAGCATGTGTAAATAAAACATAAATAATAAATTGTATGAGATTTGAATTTCATGGAATTTATGGTAAATATTTATAGTAATACTAGCTGAAGTACTCGTGCTTTTCTGCGTCACAAAAAAAAACAGGTTATACTGTTAACCGTTGGAGATACTTGAAAAGTGAAGACTTTCCGGCTAGAAAATTAAATGTTAACCTCGTATATCCTCGAGGCAGGTGAAAATAAACATAAATACCTCCGTCTTCAGTGCATAATATTTTGCCACTGGGCAGTCTATTGCACTTCCACTTTGTCAGTATGGTCATGTTACCACCACAAAAATAAATATGTAGTCCGTACAATATTTGACTACTATCGAATAACGAATGTTACTGTATATAAATCAGTGTAATGACAGGACATCAATATTTTTGATCTTTAACCATTTTATTTAACTCAGTATTTCAGTTAGTCATAATTACTGAACAGGTAGCAATGCAACTGTGGCCGCAGGTTAGTATTTTTAATCTTGGTTGATTATACAGATTAGCATATGATAAATTACATGCCAGTATGCTACTGCCCCCTTTTAAAAAAATACCCAAGGATAAATTCTAATCAAATGTCAAACATTTGATTAAAATTTATTCTGTAAATTCAAAAACAAGAGTAACCTTCCAAGACATTTACCAGTAGCAGAAGATCTGAGGTTTATTTTTTCTTATAAGCTTCTTTATCGCAAGACATCTGACAAGAAAAATAAGGAGGCTATCACATTTGCTCATTGTAGTTGCCATGTGACAACAAAAACGTCATAATGTGAAACATTTTGTCGTATAATACCTGAAGGCTTCCTTTTATACGGCCCCCACACGGCCTGTCTGACATGCATTGTGCAAATATGATTAATAGTACAAAAGTCACATTAGCGATATGGAGTTTTTTGCTAAAGGTGTGTATTCACGGTAACACAACCGTGCGTTTTTTTTTGTATCATCTGATAAAAAATACTGTGCAACATTTTTTATTACAGTAATCTTGTTATATTTAGAATGGTTTATTGCCAAAATTATAAGGTTTTATTTGTAATTTTGTCTAAATCAAAGCAAATTTTAGTATAAATTTTCAATGAAATTATTTTTTTAGAATAATATAACTTTAAAAAAGCTCTTTGACCCGAACCATTCAGTTAGAAATGTCCAACATAACATCGCAAAATTTTAAGAACATACAGAAAAAATATTTTTTGTAGATTTTTCGTCTACATGTAATTTTCTTGTAATGGAACCTAATGTAACCTACTACATATGTCACGGAATGTCGTACCCCACAATCGCATCGTTGCATCATACCTTGAATGCCGCCCCTTAGTCACGGAACCAGCGATTTTTCCCGTGACATTCCACTGACGAAATTAGGTCAACGGGAACAAAAATGCCGAGCTATAAATATGAACAACGAAATATTGGGCGCAAACAATCCCGACGCGGATAGGGAATACGTGACTGTAACAATTCTGTATATTCCTTCTATATTTTTATTGCCTTGTTTTTTTTGTTGCACGACAATATTTGTCAGTAAAACTTACCGCATATATTCAAATAATTATATTTTTCCGTGATGACGATATTGTTCAATCATTGAATTAAAATTTTTGATAAGTTATTTTTACTCCAGAAAAAAATAAGCTACCGAATCGGTTTTGATTTATATTATTTCATTATTTGTAGCTTTTTTTAAGCCATACGCATTTTTTCTGATAAATTCAATGAATAAAATTGCCAGATCCAAAGTTGATTCTTCCCAGTAGTAGGATTCAAATCAAAAAATCACCTCCTTGATAATTTATTATTTTTGATAAAAAGACTATTACAGTATCTCGTCGCCAACATTAAAGAGACCTATAAATAGATCTAGAGTCAAGTTAATTCCTGCCAAGAGAACAAACTGCGCTGTTAAAGAACCAGTTCGATCGAAATACACTTGAACCGCAAATCGTGTAGACTTGATGGGTCTACGAGTTTTATTAGCTCAATTACGAGCAGACTATGCGACGAGGACTAGCACGAGTGATACTTATTAGATTTTCTTTTACAACCTAGCGTGCTAACACGATTCTTTTATTTTTACTATTTCTTTTTTTTGGTATACCATGCAAACGGTCACCATACTATAATTGTGGTGAAATTTCTCACTTTTAAAAACATGTGAATAACCTTAATTACAACGACCACTTATTGTTTATGGAGTCATAACGTCTAAAAATATTCGTTTATCAAGGACATTATTTATAAACAATAACTTATTAAAAACCTAACGTTCGCAAGAATATCAAATATATTTATATTAATTTTGCTTTAATACTAAGATATGAAGTCATACTGTACAAAAGCTGAATGACTTTTACGAGCTCAATTACTAGGAGACTACGAGGCCACGGCACTTCGGATATTTGAGAGGTAATATAATTCGAGAGCTAACATTGAATGTTCTTGGAAGCGCAGTCCATGACGATAAACGGGAATGAAACGAGCTTTTATAGGCAAATGAATCTGCATTACTGGAATCAAATACTAATAATAAGTTTGCAACATTGTCTTAAGCTAATAAAGTGAATATAATGTAAGTAATCATAAAAATTATAATTACGATGCATTAGCTCAACTGTTTTCGTAATATTAATCGGTAATGTTAGTATTCTATGTACATGTTTTATAGATTGTATATCTATATACCATTAATGTTTGAAGGGTTAACTTTAATTAATTGTATTACTTGCACTTTTAAAGAAATAAGATTTAAATCGACATTAATTTAATGAACACAAATAGATATCAATAACTAATTGCAGGTATTTTTTATTAAGACTGACATAGCTTGCAGTTCTGATTGCAATTGATCATTACCGTCCACATATCTATAATCCACGTTTTTTATGTAGTCATGAGGGGTAAGGTGGTGGCCTCATATGTAAGTCATTTGGTAATATTAGTAGATATATGTACTTGTATGTATATTACTATAGGATTCTCCAGTGAAAGTTAAAATGAATAAAAAGGGGTGACCATTTTCGCGTGAGTAGATTTTGAAGATTTTTTGACTTCCTCTCCCCTCTTAGTGAGATGTAGTGAAATTTACTTTACGCCCCCCCCCCCTCCTCGCCAACCAATCGCATGAGAGAATGTTGAAAAGTAGAAAAAAAAACATGATTAATTAAATTTAATTCAGATTTCTCGTAATTTTATTTGCAGGAAACAAAATTATGTGATACTAAGCCGGGACCTGCCCTGCGTGAGAAATCGTGAGATTCAACTCGACCCTATCCCCCCTTACATGTCTTACGTAATTAATCGATATCTCCAATACTTATAATTCTTCAAATACCGTATCATAGCAAGTTAACTGTTATATGTATCAGTAGTAATATAAAGCAATTGCACGTCTATCGATATACTTTATTAGTTTGTTACAAAGCTCTTATCTATTTCCAACTCAGTATTTATGTAGCGATATCAAATAGTGATAGTGAATTAAGTTACTCGAACGAGTTTTGTAGCTATTGTTTTATGATCGAATAATTTTCTGGCACTTCATAGACTGCGAGGCCATTGGCCAAGTCGATAACTGTTACGGGATCCTTATTGTGTTACAAGGAGCTCGTATCTAGACTATTATGTTCTTTTGTAATATCATTGCTGTCATAGTTTCTTATACTTCATGTGTTTAAAACTACATTAAGGCGAAATAAATATGTATTATTAAGTAGTATTTGGGAGGTTTTTATCAGATTCAAGTAGCAAACAAGCATGAAAATAGTTTTATTTTCGACTAATATTACATTTTTTACAGAGATTGGGATCTCAGCCTTTAAGTTTTGAAAAAAACTTGTATTAGGCAAGTCCCCTCTTGTCTGTGTATGTGTCCATGTCATGGTAATGTATAGTATGATATGCTTAATGTAATATAATATATTAATGTATACATATGATATGTGTATATATACTTGATAGTTGATTACTGCCGCCAATGGATATCTGTAAGCAACTTCATATAGAATAGGGGTTCAATATATTATAGTCGATCACAGATGTGCTGGTACCGAGACATCCTTCCAACCAAACGCAAAAACTGCTTCACGCTAGGAACAGATGTGGAGGTAGGACCTCTTCGGTCGAACTACACTGGTTCTACCACCTAGAAAAAAAAATGTAGTAAGATGCTATGCGCTCGTAAGTCGTGTTATATGCTAACAGAATATGAGGACACGCTATTGCCATGTCAAGTTACATTTCACAAAAAAATTAAAAAGGAAATTTATTCAACTTAAGCTTATTTACCCGTAATAACCATGACGGAAGATACATTTTATAACTCCCATAGCTGGCTACCGATCTCTTGTTGCAAACAGTGTTTTGTAAATAAATGTGGTCATACATCCATATTAATATTTTTACAAAACTCAGATGTGTGGGCTATAGATTTTTTCTTTTACCCGTAATGGAAGAATAAGCAAAAATAAATACACACGTAACTCGAGATATCAGAGATGCGTGCTTGAGACTTCATAATAATAGGCTATTAATGCTTTTAAAGCGATATAATAAATTATACTCGATATGTTTATCTCCGCTGTTACTCTACATTTATTCAACTAGCTTTTACCTTCAGTACCTCCCGCTTCAGTCATTTACAACGCTTCAGAGATTTCTATGTATTAATTCATATTATAATCTACATGTGTACTAAATTTCAGCCAAATCTAATCTGTAGTATTTACGTGAAAGTAACAAAAATACGTACATCCTTACAAACTTTCAGCTTTATAATAGTTTGGTATGATTTAAAAAGTCATTTTATATTCAAACAATAAATTACGAGTACTGGTGAATATTGCGTAATAAATTGAACAATGTAATGACAGTCGACAAAACAGTATTAATAGATAACGCAAACTCGACAGTTTCAATCCATTCCTCGCCGCAAAGCCTCATGCGTGATGCGGTTTCAGATTCATGTGGCTTTGGTTTATGTTGATTTAAAATTGATAATGAACTGCAACATTTTTATTTCAGTTTCATTGCGTATATTTCATGTTTATCGGCTTACTTGTAAAACTTTAGACCATTTTCTTGGTTGTAAAGTAAACCTTCAAAAAGTACGTCGTGCGAGCCCGGTTATGTGAAATTTAACCTTTTCCCTATTCTAATCTAGGAACTACAGGTACCTTTAAAACTATAGACCTTGGATTCCCAAACTATTTGGGTAAGGGACTCATTCTTTCAAACTAAACTGATACCTTAGACGCTCCTGCCAGATAACTTCCTCCCTCTAGTTTATATTGATATAAAATACTTACCAATTGAAAAAAAATGCGATTTAGTTGTCGATTTTAAAAGGAATCGATATTAATCACTTTGTGAGTCCTTGCTCTAAGCCGATTCCAATAATATTTTACTTTCCAGTCTTGCGGTAGCTGCAGATTGTACGTAATCTAAAAACGTGACATTATAACATAAATGCGTAAATAAATCAAATATAAATGTTTGTATGTTACTTGAAATTGCCATATCTTTACATATTTTAATAACCAAAAAAAGAATATTTCATAGATATACCTGTAGTCTGTTTTTTGTAGATCTTTGTTGTAAATTATTGAAGTAGAGCTTTCATGGAAACATACATAGAAACTATACCGAATTTAACCGGCTCACTTATATATGAGGCGAACATCTTAGTCCTCGGGAGTAGCAACGCATCTGTGATCGACTTCTGATAGAACCCCGGTTCTATATGAAGTTGTTTACAGGTGTCCATGGGTGACAGCAACTACTTACTATCAGGGGGGCTGCATGCTCGTTTGTTACTTCATACTTATAAAATAAAAACGTAACAGTTTGCGAGATATTGCAGTCATGCCGTGCGAGGAAGATAGCAAAAAATAAAATTTTAAAAACCTTAGTCAGAATTTTCAGCTCTAATTCATGAAGTCTAGCAGTTCCTAAAGCAATTCAAAAGTTCCATTTCACGTGACACACGACGCGAAAATGAATTTTCCTCCTTCTTTAAAGGTATTGCCCCATAATTTTATTCTATCACAATTTTATTAAATTCGGCTATATAAGTCGGCTCTCTTTCATACACATAAGAGCTATTTTACATTATTCATCATTACATATTAGAGCTACATTCACAATTCTACTCTTAGAGATAAGACTTAGATACTAAGTGTAGTCAATATTTTCTTAATTCATAATTTTTATTTGCATAAAACTCATCCAATGTAGTATACATCTAGCTAAGACATCTACAACATAAATAAAATCGAAGTTCCATCGGAATTCGATCACAGTAGGTATAGTTGCTCCCGCAGAGTTAATTCGCTTTAATTTTACTTTTCCATACATTTGGTCCACTTTAAAACCGAACGGCTAATGTTACAATAGGGACATCTAATCGTATGACTGGTGAATAAATTAATAAAAGTTTCTATATTCAAAGCTCTTAACTAGGATATTTCCTATGTCGTGAGTACCATTGACACTCCCTGTATACATTAACACCTAGGCACAGAACTGAAATGAAAATTCATCATTTAGATTTTTTTATCACATTTAAGTAGCAAACGAGAATATACAATCCACCTGATGGTAAGTGGTTACTGCCGCCTATGGCCATCTATAAGTAACCTTATATAACAGGGTTTTATCTGAAGTCGGTACGTGCTACAGGTGCCTTGCTCCCGAGGATATAGATAGTCTCATCATGTATATCTATCTGGCCGGGGTTCAAACCCAGAAGTAAATACTTAAATATTCTCTCTTTAAGTCGTCACCAGTGTTTATGGCCGCGAATGAGACATTTCCGTCGCGCGGTAACGTTATTGATATTAAAATTTATTTATGAATACCGCGACGGGTGATAAAACGTTATTTCACCGGCGGTGCTTGTGTACTGTAATGCTAATGATTTCTTAGAAAGGTGAGTTAATATCTGGCTTTCATTACTGAATAATATATCTACATGTAGGTACTTGCAGCTATTCTACTACATTGTAGATGTATACATGGATAAAGTGTCAATGCACTCATTAAATTAGATCCTAATTGAGCTAAAGATAGGCCAATTAAATAAAGAGCTTTATTGTTTCAAAAAAATTCATAAAATATTTACTATGTAGTATAGGGCTACGAAATTATTGAAAACTTAAGCTATCTACTAATTTTAAGCTAGCATATTGAATTTGTGAGACATTGCACCTTATCTATTAAGATTGAGACAATTTTCGTAATAGCAATAGGGAAAGGGCAAACAGTTCTCTTGATATTAAGTGGTAACCACGATATATATTTGTAACTAACTAGAAATAAACAGAGCTCCTGAGAAGTTCAAATACTTTACGTAATTAAGTGACTTAATTAAAGTCCTCGCGATTCCACTTTAATGAATGAACACGCTAGACTGGCTAACTAAACGAATATTTTCTATTTCTCTGCAACGTTCAAAGGCTATAATTAATAATGACCAATGTCGGCTCCGCGAACGCCACGCCATCTTTTGTTTTTGTTCTCTTCTTGTTTTTTTTTCGTTTTTGTTCACAATTTCTAGAACAATGCAACGCGTGCGAGTTTTATCTCGACTCGAACAAACGACTCGTGTCGAGTTTTTGCTTTTCCTTCCCATTTTTGTTTTCCCTTCTTCGTTCGTTCTTATCTCCAATTTATTAAACTAGTCCAATTGCAGCTTGCTTTGCTGATTTTTGCACCGTGAAATTGCTATCCGGGAAATAATGGTTCTATGAAATAAAATTTTACCTGGTTCAGTTAGCTTTTGTTTTTCCCGTGTAATCATGAGATTTTTTTAATGAAACTGAAACAGATATAAGCATGCAGGTTATCTGACAGGAAGTGGTGTCTGCCACAGATGTCCATCAGAGCCAAATAGAATTTGAACTCAATTTTGAATTTGGGCCACATATAGTTTCTACTTCCAGAACCAACTTAGAACTCGTTCACTTCTTTGTATTAGTAGTCATCAAACTAGAATGCCAGTTTAAAGGATAAGTCTTTGTGATGCCCCAATTATGCCACTAACTTTTTAATACCTTTTTTGCTTTTGAGTACTTCTGAATGTTTCTTGTGAGTAGTTCTCGTAATAATATTACAAATCTTAAGAAAGTAAAAGAAATATAAATATAAAATAGGAACTTATCCTAATGATTATTTGTAAGCTACTCAGTGGCAGAATAGCGATAGAACAAAAGTGTTAAACAACCAACAATGGCTATGTTAGGTACCTTGATTACAAAAACGAATAAACTGATACGTTTTAAAAATAGGTAGGCATGGGCTTAAAATGATACAATTCAAACATGTTATGGTAGAACAATTTTTAAGTCCATACAAAATCATGTAAGACAGTCCCTAATAAGTTGTAAACTCAACAGGATCAAGCAAAGATACTTTGGGATTCACAGTTTTCGAAGTAACAAAGTTTGAAAGAACAAAGTGAACGGTCGAAGTTGAACGTTCGATTGTATAATCTTGTCGTTCCGAGTAAATAACTTCTATAGCACCAATGGATTATCGGGAAGAAGTTTCTTTTATCACTTTGGGAGCGTTAAATTTCATTCCACGACAATTTGGTTTAATACAGTCCAAATTTTTGTAGTAAATTGGCTTTAATATTCGAAATGGATGATTTTCCATATATTAGTACTATATATGGCAGCCAAGATCTTCTCAAACTGTCTTCCTGGTTAAATGAAAATAATGAAGTAGTTAGTGGAAAACGATGCCCTGAATGAGACGAAATACGAGTATTACTTTAGTAGTTCCTGTCTCACCAAACACTGGGAACCCTTTCGAAAGCGGGTATGGTGAAATCATAGTGTATAGTGATAAAGTGAGTACATACATACTTAGTGTTAAGTAAATGCAAAAGGTTTCATTTAACAACCTAAACTTTTACAAAAAATATAGAAATTTAGAATGCAATTATTCTCGCGAAATATCCAACAAGGAAGAGCAACAGCATCCTGTGTAACATCAAAAACCACTGCGTTCGCCAACACGCATGCCAAATGGTGACAATTGGCGAATTACATGAGGGGACATCTATGTCCATCGGACCTCACTATGCTGCTAGAGGAATATTAAAAAACAGAACCATCCAGTCCACCTGATGGTATTTGGTTACTTCCGCCCATGGATATAGAACTGGGGTTCTATCTGATGTCGATCACAGATCGTTACTATTCCCGAGGACTAAAAAGTTCGCCTCAAATATAAGTGAATCGGCAACCAGACCTTTCCACCGAAATGCAAGAACTGTTTTACGCTAGAAATAGGTGTGGCGGTGGAATTTTCCCGGTCGAACTGCACTGTTTCTACCACCTGGTACTTTTTATTTCTTTCAGCATTTGCTGATTCTATAATATAAAAAACCACCCGCTATTTAATTTTAACATAAATACTATTTTCGTAAATAACACAAAGGCAATTTCAAACGTACTTAAACCCTGTTCACCGCGGCGCTCTGTCGGTGACATAATAAATGTCAACGGGATCAAAATATCTGCGGCGAGGTTCTACCGATGCCTCTAATTATATCTAACGGGCTTTGCTCTACACCGAGACATTAAAATTAACTGCATGTGCGTTTGATCTTTCCATTAGAGCAAGACTATAAATACGATTCTAATAAAAAGAGCGTGCAATGAGTCAATCCGGTTGTTGAAACAATAGACGCTTCTGTATGGTGGGCAAAGTTACTTTAAATAATGCAGCCATAAAAAACTATGTTGCTTAGTAGGTACATGAAGTAATGTTATTTTAATCAATAAAAAAATGCTTTCTACACTTATAGCCCCACACTAGGATTTCTCCTGTGTCGTGGGTAACATGGTCACCCAAAGACGAATACACAAACACCCAGAACTAGAACATAATCTAAACTCGTCAATCAGATATTTGTCCGGCCGGGGATTGAACCCAGAACCCACTGCGTGTCAGACCGGTATTTTGTCCGCTCCTCCACGCGGGTCGTCAATAATAATGGTAATTATTATAAAAAAAAAACTTGTTTTTCGGTTTTTAGGAGTTAGCGTCAACAATCAATATCGTATCATAAAAGTATTTTAACTACTTATTTGTAATGGTATATTTATTCTATCATTAGTATGATAATTGCAGGAAACATCGCTCCCTCCTTATTTTGTTCCAATCATAAGTCAGAATCCGTCAAGCCGTTTGGGGTATAGCAGGTCAAAAAAATGGGCAATACACATACATACATTTGAAACACATCACTCTCCTTCTGGCGCAGTAAGGTAAAATTATATAAAAAATAAATCTCGTTGTCAGTACCCGATCTCTAATAAAAAGTCAGCATTTTTCTGTAAGTTTTTGCCGCTACATCTTCAGCAACTGACAGATAAGCAAAAAACGTACATGATTTAAAAAATATATGTTTTCCGTTAAAATAAATATAAATTCTCTGAAACCATTAACAGACATTCAAAGCAAATCTAAAATGCACTAACAGTAATACAGGTATGATACAAATATTATACACGGTGAGAGCTGTCGAAATATCAAAGCCCTAGCAGGCGCTGAGGCGGCAAGCCTCTCATCAACTTTAACGAGCCATTACGCCCGCTGTAACCGCAGTCAACGTTTGAGCAGTACTTCAAATTTGTACAAAACTACCGACTATATGCTCACGTGTACAGAAAGATTCAATAAGAAGCAGAGCTGGAGGATTCGCGACTTCTGTGGTGTTGTACATTCAAAGGTAATTTTTCGGTTGGCGCGTCTAATTAAAAGCTACATTCAGTTATTACAAAACAAAATTTATCCATAAATAAATTGTATGGCACCAGTGAAGATGCACTTATATCTATACAACTTTCTGTTAAAAATAAAAGACTTTTTGTACTTAATCAATATCTGTCTATTATTAATGACTTAGTACAACGCCGCGTAGATTTTAAAAGTGAAAGGTGAATCTGAACTTTAAAAACAACTTAAAAGTAATAATACAAAAACTGAAAATACACAAACGTGTGCACATTTAATGACCAAATAATATACAGCCACACATCTAAATAAATTTACGTAAATGACACTTTAATAATTATAGTGCAATGGACACACATCAACACGAAACACTAAGAACCAGAAAATAAATTTAAATTCATTGTCAGATCTTTTTGGCCGGGGATCGAACCCGGATTTGTCTATCAAACTAGAACGCCGACGGCTCCGCCAGGTCGTCTAATATAACCGGTACTTTTGTACCAAGTTAACCTACTGCACCCATTGCTTTTCTTTTGCGATCGCACCCACGGAAACAGTAATTTCGGAACTCGCGTAACGTGTAATTATTTCAGAAAAGCCGTCAATAGGCTAACTGTAGCGTATTTGTATGCGTCGGGAATTCTAATTACGCGATTTAAATAGTCAACCAATCTAGTTCGTGCGTGCGGCACATGAAAATGTATGAGCTTAGTTCGCTATGTAATTACGCAGATATTGATAAATTGGACTATTTCGCCGTGTAGGTAAATTAACTTTAGCTTAAAACTCGTTTACATGCATAAAGTTTCAATCGTAAGACGGTGTAAGATTTTAAACTAAAGGGTAGTCGAGCTTAGATACGATGCTTGGATGACAACACGTTAACAGTAAATGAAAAACTTAGCAAAAAGTTGCTATTGTCCATTTTCTGATTGAATTTTTAGATAACTTTAATAATATGTGCATTAGAGAATATTATTTTAGTTGATTAAAAAATATGATGACGCTCTTGTGTGCAAGTAATTTCAGTGTATCTGGAGTCCGAACATATACACTCAATTTCGTTGAAATCAAATTATGTACCAAAAGATTGCCTTGTTGGAGATGTTAAATAGTCTCTAATAAAAAATGATTGCAATTAAAATTATTCTACTTTTTTATTCAAGTACAAAGAAAACATCCGTAACTTAACGTTTCATAAAAACAAACGAAAGCGGCGTGGATGTAAAAACATGCGTCATTTTAATGAGGCGAGGGCCGAACGAATTCGCGCAGACAGGCGCGAGATCATGAATTTATTTAAAAGCACAACTTACTGAAACGGTACGTGGTGCTGAAATAATTCACAGTCAATTCGACACGAACATTGTGAGGCCTGTCTTCGCTCTCGCTTCTTGTCGTCTAGTTATTTCTAACCGTATCACGTCCCCGGATCGCCTCGACGCTTTGATGTTGCTTTCTTATTGCGAACCGCATTTCAGAAGGATAGCGAATATTTTCGGGAACAATCTCTAACGTGCGCGCTTTATTTGGACGTTTGAAGTATTGTTCAGTTTAATGACTGCTCTTTTGTGGACATATGACGGTTTATTCATTTTTGTTCTCGTCTGCGGCGTTTTGCTTATCACTTCAATAAGAGCATGTTTAGAAACCTGTATGCCAGGCGCTTGTTTCACCAAAGACGAGTTAAAGTAAACTAAGCTTGAAATACCTACATTTTAATATAAAATTATGTGTAAGATTAGAATTTATGGATTAAATGTAATAAAGGTTATATAATCTTAAATTGAATTCAATAGTAAAATAACTATTTATGAATAAACAGTGAAATTAATTATGATAAGGCATATTAGTACATATATGTTTTTAAAGCCTATTATTGTATTGATATGTATTCCACTAAAACAACAACAATATTAATACTTTTAAGGTTTAAAACTTAAAAGTCATACATAAGCAAAATTTATCAAAATGGCGAGTGCTCAACTTAAAATTACTTTTTTTTCAAAATTTTGAGACATATTTTCATAAGGGATTAGATAACAACGCGTATAGGACGCTTAAACCATCTTTCACGTTAAAAACTTAACCTACTCAATATAATGTCAAAAAAGCTTGACGTTGATGCAGTTCTCGTCAAACAAGTCAGTAAGATCACATTTGGCGACAAAAAGAAAACGTGTTCTAAACAACCCAACAGATAAGGTTATGCCTTCACGGTTAATTTTTGTCACAAAGTCATTCGTCGTACTGCAATTTGTATTCATGGTACACGACCTTTGTTTTAAGATATTTATCAAATGGCAGAACTTTTTGTCACTTGTTCGTGTTACTTGTCCAATTTTAGTCGCTTGGATTAAGTGAAACGTTTCTTTATACGAATTTCAGTTTGTTAGTGACTCTTTTTATAACAATGAAGTAGCAAACGAGCATGCAGTGCACCTGATGGTAAGTGCTAACTGCCGGCCATGGACATCTGCAAGCAACTTCGTATAGAACAGGAATTCTATCTGAAGTCGATCATAGATGCGTTGCTACTCCCGAGGACTATGATGGTCGCCCTATACCTAAGAAAACCGGCAACCACACCCTTCCACCGAAACACAAGAACTTCTCGCAAGAAATAGGTGTGGCGATGGTACTTTCCCGGTCGAACTACGTTTGTTCTACCGCCTGCAAACCTGGGTAAGTAAACATAGCAACGACTTATCTCAATGTTCTAAGTAGTAGCGAGTGTGTGGCATTTGTGGCCAATCCCAGCTGGGACTCCAATCCTTTATGGCATTGATTATATTAAAGATGTCCGTGGTGGAGAGTAACTACTCACTATTACGTGGATTTCATAGTGGCTTAATGCTTCTAATATTATATAATAAAACAGTGTACTAGAAATTTTAAAGTTCTTATGGATTTTTTAATCGTCATCGCACAACGTCAACAAACTAGTTTACTAAAATACAATCATAGATCATTACACAACAAATTATATTTGCATTTTAATAAATTACGGGTACTCACGATATGCGGTTTTTGAATTTCTTTTTGCCGATATTTCGACCCAATTACATGGAGCCCGGTTACTAGTTACACGATCCATGCAACTGTGTCAATTCTGCGATAATATCTGCTTAAAATCATACATTATATTTGTTTGCACTAAATAAAGCTTCAAGGGATTCATCTCAGAATAAGTAACAAAAAAAAGAGAAATAAAATGAATTGAATATTACTATGTATTTTTCAATGAGACAGAAATATGAATTTAATAAGCATTTAACGTCTGGAAAGACTGAATTTAAATTTCCAACTTAATATCACTACGTATCTCAAGTTCTCGTTCTTACTTATATTTACGAGTAAATGAGGCATAAAAAGCTCTTGACATTAAACAGAGCTTACCTTGAACTTTTTATCCAAGTCGAGCGATCCGTATTTCTTTTTTATCAGAAGACACGCTAACAAATTACCGCTTAACAGATATCCTTAGAGCCGAGTGTTATCTAACGCCCACGAGAGCGAGTTTTATGGTGTTCTATATATCTAAAGCTAGGACCCTTAATCCAAGGTTCGATTGCGAAGAACCACCGTATATAATAAACGGACAAAAGTATGTTTGTATGATTTGACAATAACATTACCTAACCCTCTTTTTATTTCAACCTTAAAATAATACTATCTTAGTATTGACTTTTAAATCCTAATTAATCTGTTGATGGCCTAATTGAATTACTTTATGAGCTTTCCGCTTAATATAACAAAGTCAAACATATTAACGTTTACTTTTTGAAGTTTAATCACAAAAACAAATTCATTATCATTCATTTTCACTGTATTTGAAATATATACATAATATAAGAATAATACATATTTATCTTCTTTGTAAACCAACATTCTGCAAACATAATTCTTCACAAGCAAGGTGAACTATGGTATTAAACCTTTTTATTCTCAAAGGAGATCCGTATCCAGTCGTGGGACAAATGTTGATGATAATACTATTTTTATGGTAGGCACAACTAACAAATAACGCTTAAGAGATCCTTTAAGGCAAGTGCTATCTGTAGACGCCCACATGGACAAGTTTTATGGTGTTCTACGCTGAAAATAAACTGCTTTGACAACCCCACAGATTGCTGCAATCGACGGCGTGAAATCATCTAAATTATACCCTTGGATATGTTAATTGTGAGGTGTGTAATAGGCTGGAGTTATGGCGGACATAACGTGAGTGGACTGTAGAGAAATGGCAAATTATGGTTTAAAACACAATGTTTTGTTTCGGATTTGTAGCCAATTCTGTTTTAAAGTGTATTTTGCTATTAACTGACTGATTAAAGCATTAAGAAAATATTTATGTTATAAACGAAACAATTATTATTATCATATATTTTATAGATCACGAAAAGTACCATTTTAATTTAGTTCAGATAAAAATGTTGTAACGGGCGTGTATTTAAATTAAAGTAATTTAATTTTGTATAACATATATTTGATATACTCGTATATTATATTATAGAGTATAACGACACATATTGTGGTTGAGGCATTATCTTCCTGTGGTAGCAAAACATCTGTAAGCAAGTTTAGATAAACTTCAATCTTATCTGGGGGCTCGTTTTTTATAATAATTTATTGGAAAATATTCACGTTAATATTTTTCATAAAATAGAAGTTCTACTTGTAAGTTGTAAATTAGATTAATAAATTTTAAAAGGTTCTACAAAGTTTACAACTTCTATGTTGAAATTGGTAAATATTGTAGGTAAACGAGTAAAAATAAACATTTTCTTACATTCACATTTACGGTCCCTAAATTTTATTTCGATAATTTAGAAGAAAGAAAACCCGTATTCTAAAGCAACTTATATTTAGGTAGACGACATCACGGCCTATGTTTTATGGCGTCGAGGGGAGGCGAATAGAAAATAAAAGGGAAGAAATTCTGTCACGACGTTAAATGTACGGTGAATGCCTTTCGGCAAAATTAAAAATGCGATGATTTATGAACTGCCTCCGACGTATGACGTTTCCTTAGATAACCCGGCGATAGCACGTGATGTTTCAATTTGGGTAACTTTCTTATTCACCTTTTACTTGTAAGGTCTTCGTCACATAGGTGCAGTAGGTATACTTTGTCATTTTTATAGGATCACATAAATATTTTGTAAAAATAATTGGTCAAGTGCGAGTCGGACTCGCAGGCGAAGGGTTCCGTAGCATTTTCATTCACAAATTCTTAAAGAGAAAATATAGCTGTGTTGTAGAAATAATAAATAAAGTCAAACAATTTTCCAACTACCAACATAAGTTTGTTTTATATAGTGTTTGTATAAATTACAAAGTTATGTTATGCGGTTTTAGAAAAAGTGCTATATTTCAAAAACTGTCAACTGTATCTTGCTCGAACCA
>DWNE01001879.1:0-20416 GCA_018249875.1 Cecropterus toxeus | reverse complement strand
GATAATTAAATTCTAATACGCACATAATTTTAGAAAAATCAGTGGTGCGTGCCTGGGATTTGAACCCCGGATCCTCGGTTGAGAGGTCGAGTTTCAACCATTAGGCTATCACTGCTCATAGGATATTTCTCATTAGGATTTTATAATTAAAACACCGTTATGACAAGACCATTTTAATTGCATAAAGCATGTCAACGTTTTGTTGTGTTTAGTATGTTGAGTTGTGTATAAGTTCGGATATAAAGGTGTTATTAACGTAACGTGCAGGTGTGCTGATCCCCATCCCGCAGTACCCGCTGTACTCGGCGACGCTGGCGGAGTACGGGCTGGAGCAGGTGGGCTACTACCTGGACGAGGCCAACGGCTGGGCGCTGGACACGGCGGAGCTGGAGCGCGCGCTGAAGGACGCCAGCGAGCGCTGCAACGTGCGCGCGCTCGTCGTCATCAACCCCGGGAACCCCACCGGACAGGTATACAGCATCCGATGTACAATGAAACATTATTATAGTTAATAAGTAACATATCACTTACTGGCAAAAATATTAAATTACATAGAATTTTTAACAAACACGTAATATTATAATTTTGACAGATGAAAAAAAGGTTTTCATTTCATAAGTCATACAGTCCACCTGATGGTAAGTGGCCACTACCGCTCAAGGACATCTGATATCAACTCCAGATACAACCTATCTCTACCTCTGAGAACTGAGTTGAGAAGCCTCGGATAAGTATACAAAGGCCAAAACACAGAAGCGCATAAAATTGTTGTTGTTAAGTAGAAATAGGAGTAGCTGTGGATGCTGTGGTACTTCCGGACTCGAACCACAAAGAGCTCTACTATCTTTCACAAGTAATGTATAGTCCATTTGAATGTCACTTCTAACAAAGCGATCGTTTGTCAATATCATTTTGTACATAAATTCAAAATCTCGTAAAAATAAATGGCCCACAAATTTAACTAAAGGTATTAGTTAAATTTATGAGCCATTCATTTCATATGTATACTAAAGAAAGCTAAATCAATATTCCGATGAATTTTTATTTCTAACAATGATCTACCAATGTTGTAAGCCTCCTGTTTGCTGTTGCAGGTGTTGACACGCGAGAACATCGAGGCGATCATAAAGTTCGCGCACGCCAACCAACTGTTCCTGCTGGCCGACGAGGTGTACCAGGACAACGTGTACGCTAAGGGCAGCAAATTCTTCTCCTTTAAGAAGGTTACATTATTGCCATTTATTGTTTGTTTGATTGTATGTTTCGTAATTATTTTGGGTAGAGTAGGTGAGTAGGTGGTACGTGAGCATTATAAGTATGTACAAATTTCCATTGTATTTGTATGTAAAGTGCCGTAAATTTTATTTGATATTTGAGGTATTTAATACAGGCTAATAACATTCTGTTTTGTTGCAATTCGAAAACTGATCAGTGAGTCTTTTGCGACAAAATTACTTAAAATAGGTCTCTGTACTCGAAGGGTGATAACGAAACCCTATTACATAGATTCTACTGTTCGTCTGTCTGTCACTATGCTTGTGATGAATTGTGATGTTTAGACAGATAAAATGTTCACAGATGATATATTTCTGTTGCCGCTATAACGACGAATACTTAAAACGGAATAAAATAAATTACTCATACTCAATACTCATTTTTAGGGTTTCGTAACCAAATAGAAAAAATCGGAACCCTTATAGATTCGATATGTCTGTCTGTCCGTCCGTCTGTTCGTCTGTCCGTCTGTCCGTATGTCACAGCCTTTTTAACTATTAAGACTACAAAGTTGAAACTCGGTAGGTAAGTGTATTCTGTAAATCGCTTTCTGAATTTAGTACAAAAATAAAAAATATATTAAATTTAAGGGGGGCTCCCCATACATGGAACTGAAAATAAAAAAAATAAAATATCTTGCATACACGTGTGGGGTATCTATAGAAAGTTCTTTAAAAATCGATCGTTTATCAAAGTTGATCGTTTGAGAGATAATTCTTTTTAAAGTGGTAAAATGAGTGTCTCTCCCCCACCTCTTATTTCTAAATTAAGAGTGTTCAAAATCTGGATAAAACATATTTTGTTGATGTTAAGGAAAACTCAACGAAAATTGTTCAAACAAAATATAGTCGATAGTTTTTGAGAAACAGCACTTTTTCAAAAACCGAATAACATAACTTTGTAATTTATACAAACACTATGAAAAACAAACGCATGTTGGTAGTTGGAAAACTGTTTAACTTTATTTATTTATTTTTACAACATAACTATATTTTCTATTCAAAATTAGTGAACGGTAATGCTACGGAACCCTTCGCCTGCGAGTCCGACTCGCACTCGGCCAATTATTAAAGATAGTACGGAACGTTTCGTACGCGAGTCCGGTTTCCGTGAAGGTGCGCGACGGTCGGCAGGTGCTGACGGAGCTGGGCGCGCCGCACAGCGCGCACGAGCTGGCGTCCTTCATGTCGGTGAGCAAGGGCTACATGGGCGAGTGCGGGCTGCGCGGCGGCTGGGCCGAGCTGCTCAACCTGCAGCCCGCCGTGCAGGCCAACCTCTACAAGTGCATCTCCGCCATGCTCTGCCCCACCACGCTGGGACAGACCGCCGTCGACTGCGTGGTCAGTGTCTCGTCATCTATACCTCTATATGGTCACTAACGATTGTGTCTCCGCGTACCCCATAATATTAAAAAACTTAGTAAAACCCCTTTAAAAATATTTTCAGTTAGAGTAGAATAATAATAATACAAGATTAAAGTAAAAATCAAAAAGCTAAAAATATATGAAATTAATTATTATTTCTACTTTTCCAAGAGCAACTTTACTTTTAATTGTCAAATGTGCTCCATTATCTAAGTAGATTTAATTTTGTTACGTCCCCCTTACGATTACCGTGCATACCCCAAGGGAAACGCGTGCTCCACGTTAAAAAACCCTGATTTAGCTAATAAACTATCTATGCCAAATAACAGCGAAATTCGACCAGTAGTTTTGTATGAAAGAATAACACACATGCTTCCTCAAAAACTTTCCACTTTAAAAAAAATAGTAAGATGTGAACGATAAGGCTGACGAGCTACCTCATGGAAAGTGATCAATATCACCTATGAAGATATCACCAATGATTGCTGCCTTTAAAAAACGACGCTTTTTGCACCTTTTTTGAAGAACACCATATTATAACGCTTTGGTAATACTTCAGATGGAAGTTAATTTCGTATCTTAATAGAACCATAGCATAAAACCGAACCGTAGAAAAGCATTTTCTACTTAAGTTAAAGATAACTTAAATTACCAATCTTTCGATGCCTCCTCTTATGATAAATGGAGGCATCGAAAGATTCTCGGTTATGGACCTGTACAATATATTCGTTGTAAATTTTATTAAACCCATTCAAAGACTATCAAATTGACAAAGTTTAATGATTTTCATCTAAAAAACAGAACTATAGAAAAGATCATGCTTTAATAATATTTACATTTAACAACGTTCTTCCTTTCTGCTATTAAACATTGTGCTTCATTACTCCCCAGGCCAAGCCTCCACAGAAGGGCGAGCCCTCTTACGACTTATGGCTAAAGGAGAAGACGGCGGTGCTGGAGTCGCTGGACAAGCGCGCCAAGATGATCGCAGACACCTTCAACCAGATGAAGGGATTCAAGTGTAATGTTGTCCAGGTAATGCTACGTACTATAGCTTACTACATACTACTAGCTTATTACCGACTCCGCCCGAATCAATGGCGTTTACTACAATAAAGAGTAGGGCTATACAATTTAGTCAGTTAAGTTAGCTAAAAAGTTAATCTTAGTTAACTAGCTAGCGGCTTAACTGGCTACTTTAGCTTAGCTCGGCTAATCAGCTAAGCGGCTCTTTTTAAACTATTTATTTAATTATTATTTACAGAGAGGTTAAAAAATAATATTAATATTTTTTATTACAACCAAAACGGCAATATTTGTCGTTTTCTTAAAAAAAAACTATACTAATATTTTATTACAAAAAACGGGAATAAAAATTTGTCAATAATTGTATGTATGCAAAAATTTTGCCAAATCCGACCTGTAGATTTTACATGAAAGAGTAATAAACATTTATAATATTAGTTAAATAATATACTATTTAATATATGTTTATTTTTTACTTCTTTCTATATTTACTAATTACTTTCTTTAATGTTTATGATTTTTATGAACCTTTTAAATCGTTGACGTTGACTACAATGAATTTTCATGTGGAACACAGCCATTAATGTCTCGTAATTTAAGTACCGTAGATGTAATAAACGTATTTTTGTAAAATATACTAGAAAAGGATAAAAAAATGGCGACTTACTACTGTATATATGTACTTTTTGTTAGGTTTTTGACGAATACTCCTAGGTCATTAAATAAATTATTGTAAAACAAGAACTCCACTTTAGTTTTTCATGCAAGCAGTCGAATTTTTGTTTTAATAATTTGACAATGTTACTTGTATCCTATCGTGATACTACGTGAGTGTTCCAGGGAGCCATGTACGCGTTCCCCAGCATCGAGCTGCCTCCGAAGGCCATCGAGGCGGCCAAGAAGGCGGGCCGCGCCCCCGACGTGTACTACGCCTTCAAGCTGCTCGAGGAGACCGGTCAGTACACACTACGAAGGATAAGTTGACACGCAGATTGAGGACTCGGAATATATCGATGCAAAATACGCAAACGCTTAAACCTACATAGCGATAGGTGTCCACCTTAGTTAAAAACTTTTTCAAATTTTAAATGTTAAAGTGATAAATCAAAATAATAGTGTTAATTTTGATGTGTGCATTTCTCACTATAAATAACACTGAATTTTTTTTATTTGTTTGAAGTAGCAAACGAGCGTGCAGTTCACCTGATAGTGAGAACTGCCGTCCATGGACTGTAAGAAACTTTATATTAGACAGGGGGTTCTATCTGAAGTCGATCTGAGTGATGCGTTGCTACTTCCGAGGACTGAGACGTTCGCCTCATATATAAGTGAATACACTATAATTTGCTAAATCCAAATAAATATGGATACAAATTCAGATCCAAGGCAAAAGTCTCAATCTATTATTCTGGCTTTCATTTGTCAAATCATGCTATCATTCACACATTCATTCAATTATAATTTTTTAAATTAGTTATCGTTGTTCTTTCGGTATTTATTTGTATCTGAATGTAACGGTTAGGTAAAATTAAAGAGCTGGATGTGGTAATGTAGTGACTGATTGTCGTTGCAGGTATCTGCGTGGTCCCGGGGTCCGGGTTCGGGCAGCGGCCGGGCACGTTCCACTTCCGCACGACCATCCTGCCGCAGCCCGCGCTGCTGCAGGAGATGCTCGACATCTTTAAGGCCTTCCACGAGAAGTTCACACAGGAACACTCCTAAACTGATAAGGGTTCGATGTATATCTCTGTACTGTTTTCACATCGCCCTCTCTGAGGAAACTTTACATTAGTAAAATTTTTCGTATACTTTTTACTATTGCAAGTCTATACGAACCTTAATATACCACAGAAGCAATTTAATATATTTAAATAGTAAACTAAATACATCCTACTACTGCCATGAGTAATTGATTGATATTTTCTTTACAAGTTGTTTAAATAAAGCATCACATTTTATCAGATAATTTGATTACACATACAGTGGTAAGTTAAATATTGTACTTCAAAGCCTTTAGAAATTATGGAGTATATTTTTTTTTCTAAAATATTCGCAAAAATACTGATAGATGTATTTGATTTATCCTAATTTCCAGAGTAACATAGCTAGTGTGTTTTACGATATAATTTAAAAATTACGATAAATCTACAATATTAACGATATTCTTTATTAAATTGTATAGTTTTATATTGTACTTATATATCGCCGTTACAATAAAAGTTACTATTTAGTACTACTAAAGTTTAGTAATTACAGGTGCATTGTATGTTAACCATTTTATGTTACGATATGTTAATAGTCCTCCATATTTGTATATATACATTGTGTGCTGTATACATTGTATTATATAATGTACAAGACATGAAGTGAAATAAGAAAATTAAATTTAGCAATAAACATTGATATTACTAACTTTAATCGTGTTTCTACGATGTAAAAAATTGGAAAAGGAAAAGACAGAAACAGAAAAAGATTGGTAGTTTCAAAAACTATGTTGTTATTATTTTTGTTATATTTGTATGATTTTTATTAACTTAAAAGGTTCGTTCAAACTTAATCGCTTTGTAAAAAGCTTTTTTAGTTTATACTAACGTTGTGTACGGCTCGAATATGTTTCTTAGTATTTTTTTAAGAATAATTACTATAAATTAAACTAGTTCATATAAATACTTTTCAAAATTTAATTGAAAACATTTATTGAAGTGAAATATTGAATCGATTTGAACATAAGTTCGAGCATCAATAGAATGCGATAAAAATTAAACGCTCGCTCTTAAAAGCACGTTTACGGTCAGCTATAGTTTGAACGGAGCCTTACTTTTCGTAGCACTGCGATGTGCATTTATCCTACTGTTTTTGGCGCATATATTGTTAGGATTATGTATTGTATTTGTATATAGTATCTCCCGAGATATCTCTAGTCTTGGCCGTGCCATCCAAATTTATTTAACGTTACTCTTGATTTATACTTGGCTAACATAAACGGAGTATTTATCATATGTTTGACTTACGATTGAGATTAGCAAGTAATGTATTGAGTCTCGAACAAGCGTGCAATGTTTTGTATAGTTGAAGCAGATTTGTGTTTTGTTTTTGTGCGTTTACACTATACTAAAACCATTTATGAGAAAGTCAGTTTAGAGATACTCAGTTTCATTAAATAAATTTATTATTAAGTATTTCACTTTATTAATAATAAACGTTTTTATTAGCCAAGCGTAAATCAGGAATAACATCAGTCCAAACATGAGATGTTTGCACAAAGGATGTACCTTTATATGATTACTGAGTTATGATTTTTTTAGGACAATTTTATGTGTGTCATATTATATACATAATATGTTATTTTGTCACATCTGCATTTGTTTTCCTCTTTTATGTGTTGGCTGATGTCAGATTTGATATTAGTTTCTTTTTATTTTAAGCATATTATTGATCTTGAATTTCTTATACCGCAAACACCTGTGTATGAAACATATGGAGTATGAAAATAATTTAAAAAAATGTTTAATTATATGTGTTTTTCCTCGTTATTGAAATATATTTACGTATATTTTGAAGCGTAACAGAAAGTATATTCGTATAAAAAATTATACTCATGAAAAATCGCGTTCCGATTATTTTATCGCTTAGGCAAAATTTTGTAATAATATTATTTTAAGTAGAGTTGTGTTAAGTGTCACATCTGTCATCGGTCAATTCATAAGTATTAAAATTTGTAGCGAGTTACAGAGACAATAATTATGTTGGTTGTAGCCAGTGTCCGCCGGAGCAACACTCGGTAGTTAAGTTGCTGTCGAATAAACGTTGAACGCTATGTGTTGTTTTATTTAAACTTTTGTTTGTAATGCTGCGATCTCAATTATATAGGACGATTTTTAAAAAGACGCTTTCTACACTCATAGCCTCACACTAGGATTGTCTCCTGTGTCGTGGATGCCATGGACACACGAAGACGAATACACAAACACCCCGACCCAGAACAGAAATCTAAACTCATCATTCGGTTGCCTGTCTGGCCGGGGATCGAACCCGGGACCTACTGCACGTTAGATCGGTACGGTAACCACTCGGCCACGCGGGTCGTCATGATATGACAACCCGCGCATATATGACAAGAGATGGCACTATTTGTATTTTAATGAAACTTCATAGTTATGGAACGACATTGTAAGTTTCTAAATTTAATTCTATGCTGCTACAAAATATTATGAAGTCATCCACATCATTAGTATACGACAATTCCATCGATCATAGAGACCTGTCTTAAGTGAGGTTTGGCCATAGATGCTTTACTGCTCCTAAGAACCAGATAAATATGTACTACCCTTGTCACATATCTCAAACCAAAATACAGAAGCGCTTAAAATAATAATAAAATATAGAAGTAGCAATCAAGCAATAGTCCATCCTTCAGTAAGTGGTTTAGTAAGTATCTCCCTTACTCATCTGTAATTGAACCAAGCTGGAATTTGGTCCTACGTACAATCTGTCACAAATACATTGCTATCACTGAGAAGTAAGTTGGAACGCTTTGTGTATCTAAGAAAGGGACACCTTTTACATGGTGGTTCTACCACCTTTTGCCAGGTGGTAGAACCAATGTAGTTCGATCGGGGAAGTACCACCACCCGTGGGCTGCTTGCTCTTTTGCTATTTCATAAAACCTTTCACCAAAAGGGTTCACCACCTTAACTAAATTCGTGCTACATATATCACTAACAAACGTAGGAGTTTCTGGGCTAAAGACAAAACTAGTAATATTAAGCGGGGTAAAATATGTATGTAGATTTGGACATTCCAAATCTAGGATTAATAGGGCTAGAGTATCGAATCATCTGTATTTTATACATTTGGTTTTATGTGAAATCTATATCTATACTTATATATAAAGATGAGATAGTGTCTGTATGTTTATCAGTCCGATTTACATGAATTTTCTGGTCATCTTACAGACTACTTTTGATTTCTATATTTTGCGACCATTTTAGTGACACTACGCCGCTACATGGGTAGGTACTTCTGCATTTTTTTTTATAAAATGACGTTTTTGTGCTTGTGCTGCCACCTATTAACCAATAGTATTATTTAGTGACAAATGTATGAAGCACGCTGTTTTACGGTTTTTTCTCGGAGACACGAGAGGGTGTTACGTTAATGAATCATTAGTAACGAACTTTTAAACGACAAACTGATAGTTAAAAACTAATTCTCGGGTTCGATTCCAGGCTATGTAGATGTTTTTGTATGTAATTCGGCAAGATCAAAAGATTGTAACCCATTTAATGGTACGAGGCTACAGTCGCACATGAACACATTTATTTATTCGAATAGCAACGTCGTATTGCTCTTAATAATGACACAAGTTCTTATTTAACAATACCTTAAATTTAGAGATAGTAGCTTTAATTTTAACAATATTTTATTCTAAAGTTGAAACAATGTGCAGCAATGTTGGGTTTATATTCGCACAATCATTCAGTGAGAATATAGTTTTACAATATTTACTTATAGAAGTTACAGAAACTGGTTTATTTTTACATAAAATTATTTACATTATTAACTTGCTGTGCTTTCTGGACGGTATTACGTTTGCAAAAAAAAACAAAAAAATACACGTACCTACATAAAAATATGTATGCTTCTGCGGGTAAGTACCTACCTAATATCTACAGGAAAATTGACATAAGTAACAAGGCCTGGCTTCTTACATCACATAAAAAATTGGAAATGCCAGTCTGAACAATAATAGGTAGATTTATGCGGTTTGCGCATCATCTCCGCAGGTAATGTAGGTAGTAAGTAGGGTACATATTCTGTATTTATGGTTAATAATAAGTAAAGAATACCCAAAGGGTAAAAACTGAACCCTATTACTAAGACTCCGCTGCCCGTCTATCTGTCTGTCACCAGGTTGCATGATATGAATTGTGATAGCTAGATGATTGACCGATAATTTATTTTTGTTGCCGCTATAACAACAAATACTAAGAAGCGAATAGAATTATTACCTATTTAAGGAGGGCTCCCATATAACAAAAGTGATTTTTCCGTTTTTTATAGATAATGTACAGAAGCCTTCGTCCGCGATTCCGACTCCCACTATTGACTATTGTAGCCGGTATTTTTTTAAGTAAGTAAGTAAAATAGGATTAATACATGAGGACTATTTATTTAGGTAAGCGCTATAGGCCCTGTGAGGCAGAGACCATTTAACATCGAAGCAATTTTTTACACAATGGAATTCATTGAGTAAAAAAATACCGCAGTTGCGGCGCGTCGTGTACGTAATCAATTAAAAATTGTAAAAAGAGCCGGAAGCTTTGCGCGTTCGTTGAATTCTGTTTCCGTCGGTACGTGTTTGTAAGTGGAAATTGGTTTTCCGACTGCCCGAGCTTTCCACAGCGATGTAAGCCTGTTGCGGATCAGGCTTCAAAATTATCCAGCTGAGCTTTTTCTATGCCTAATGGCAAAGATAATCGAGTGTATATAGCTCTATACATTTCATCTTTGTGTAGTGAAAATCCGATGCTATTTATTTCCTGTACAATCAAACTCAAAACATGGACTTAATTTGAATTATATTACTGCCAATTAATGGGCGGTTATTTTTTTTTACTGTGGGTGCATCTTATCCTAACTAAGCTGAAGATATCAGCTCTGTTTAAGGGGCCAACTAATTGTTTCCGACCATCGTGATCGTGGCAGACGGTGCGATCTTTCGAAGCAGTGATGCTCGCGAAGGCTGCGGCGGAAAGGGTTAAAGAGGATAATACATCTTTTCAGCCGTTTCGTCGTGGGCGTACGGGACGACAGAGGTGGTTTTCGCTGAAAGCTCATCTTAAAGTAGGTACTCAGGGATAGCACTGATAGGAGCCCCTTCCTCTCGGGACGTGGCCGGCGTTAACACCAGCCGGAACGCTTTATCATGACTACGATCAGAATAACACCGCGGTGTATTAGTCTGTTAGAGTCCAACATACCCCTTTTGCACTCCCGGGTAGAAGGAGATCCATGAGGATCCCTCCGCGTTAAATAATTGAAAAGCCTAGCTAGGCTATGCTTTGCTACGGATATAAAAATTAGGCATAAAGGTGGGTTAATAACATTATTTAGATTTCATCAGATTGAACTAATTTTGCATAAAAAATGGGTACTTTTATATGTTACAAAAAACATAACTCACTTGTAAATATCCTAAAAGTAGGAATTAAATAATTCAATTTGATCTTATAGACGAAGCGTAGTATTTTCATTATTGTCACTAATTAATTAGATCAATTATGTTAATGTTGTGTTATTATTGTGATAAGAACAGATCGGAATAAGTAATTCACAATTGCAATAATAATTCTCCTCACGACGTAAAGTCTTGCTGCCAAACAACGGCTCGTCTCAAAAAATCCCCTGAAGATGCCTCAGTGTTTATACTATTATCAGTTCGTCCGCGAACACTTTTCCTCAAGTTTGATGTAACACAATACTTGAAATACATTCTAATTGTATTGTATACATATGCGTGACCGATGAAGTACTTACCCGGTTGATAAGGAAACGTTAACTGCACGAATTGAACTAATATGAACTCAGTATTGCGAATTTTCGATACTAAGAAAAATAACTAAGTAAAACATGACAAACTTCAATGTTCAATTTTCATGCTTAGCACATAGACTTTAGGAATTCTTTTAGCAGATTTGTAAACTATCACGATTGCTAGAGCGATTTCATATTAATGTAAGAAGGTAAAAAATGCTAAGTAAATTCGATGAAATGCTGATCGTATATAATGTTAATTCCTCTAATTAACATTATATATGATCAGCATGTAAGTAGGTGTAACTGATACATGACATACACTTAGTTATCTATATATATAAAATGAAACCCTGTTTCCCTTGGTCATAACATCATGCGGGAACGGCTAGACCGATTTCGCTAATTCCTTTTTGTTGTTTTTGTTACTGTCGGGATGTCAGGACATGGTTAGGAAAAAATAGGAAAGTAGCGTGAAAAATTAAAAAAAAAACAACAAAACCTAACCTTATTGCGTTGGTCAGTCTTGCCAATTTACATTTATAGTTAAGTCAGGCAGATAAAGTCTGTGGGGTTAGGTAGTTCTATTAAATTTACTATTATATTACTCGTATCAAAAATTTAAATTAATGTTAATGACATAGATATAATCGTTTTTATTATATCCGATTTTTTAAGATTGAAGTAGCCAACAAGCTGACCACTACACACTTGATGGTAAGTGGTCAGTGGCCTATGAATATCTGTAAACAAATTCAAACAAAACGGGGTTCTATGTGAAGACAACCACAGATGCATTGCAACATTCAGGTATTCCCGCTTTGCTTTGACATGGGGTTCTTCAAGAGAGGTATATATAAAAAGATCTGGCCTTCAAATCTGGCGATGCATTGGCGTCTCCTCTGGTGTTGCACATGTTCATAGACGACTGTGACTACTTTCCGTCAGGTAGCCCGTCTGCTATATCGTCAGTTACAAATATAAAAAAAAAGAATATATAAATAAGTGTGGCGGTGATAATCGGTCAAGTGCTCTATTATTGTATGTATATATCTATATATGTAGTATTAAATTATGCGCGGAATACAGTTTACTGGGTGGCATAACAAAATAATAATAATTTGTAAGTTGTAATTTGTAGTTTTGTTTTGAAAGGGTAACAAACATACATACGTCCTCACAAACGTTCGCATTCATAACATTATAGTACCTAATAAATTAGATGTATATGGGAATTATTTAACAAATAACTTTTATTTAGTTAGAGTACTAATTTCAAGATTTGTGATTTCTTTTTAATTATTATCTATGAACAAAATATTTTGATTAAAAAAGGAATTATGGATGTAAAAATTGCGCAGTAGGTTCTTATATTTTAAATGTTTGTCACTACCACTCCCGAACATTTGCTACTACTTTCAATATATTACCATCCCCCTGCAGGGCACGGATCTCTAGGGATCCACGCTAATCAATTAGGTCGACTGACTGGATATTATCTGTGATATATCTTACAAACAATAAGACGGGAGATGGGATTCACCGCGCGGACGAGGGCACACATATAAAGACGGCCGTGAGCATTTTTACTGCATTCGCAAACCAAACGCAACTTAGACGACAATTTTTTTTATATTTGGTAGCATTTAATGTTGTTTAATTTTTATTCAAAATGAAATTAGAAAAGTGCATAACCGAATCCAACATTAATCAAAATCTGCTGAACATCCAGTACGCAGTGCGCGGGCCCATCGTAGATCGAGCAGCTCAGATTGAAAGAGAAATTGAGAAGGTATGTATGATTATGGCAATTAAAATATAATCAGCATTAGAGCATGCTTGGACATGGAATATGCCCCTGCATGTAGGTTTGGTCTCCCTTGTAGACACAACCCTGATTACCTGAAATACATGTATGTGAAAAAAAAAAAATATTTCATTATGAAATGAATCAAAAAAATATGTATATGCATTAAATCAATTATTTAAAATTTAAGGATAGGGATTCTGTATTAAGGAAAATTGAGGTAAAGTTCATTGTCAAAAATGTTAACCTGGACATTTTTTAATTGAAAATGCGTCGATAAGGAAGCAATGGATTTACTGCTGCATAAGATAAATAATTATATCTCTTAAATCTACTTACCAGCGGTATCAGCACCGCCACCGCTCCTTCTGTTATATTTTAAAGAGTAATGCTACTGCTAACCATTATTGTATTGTGGTTTGAAGGAGGAAGTGATAAGGCAGATACTTACGAAGGGTTAGTCTTTACTTCACCTTGGCCAAGACTCAAATTCAATTCAAGGAAAATTATAAAAAAAATGTTTAACGGCGATTGTGACCATTTAACATCAGCTAATTACAAGCTCGTTTACATTTTCAATAAAACGGCTCAAGCTAGTGCTTATTATTTGCGAGTACTGAGAATGGTAAATAACAAAAAGAAAACGATTTCCAGTTCATTAGACCGTAGTCATTACTTCCTCGGTTTTATTTGAATCTTGCTCCCCGCGGAAACTTATCTGGCCGGCAACTAACGAGCTACTTTGCCTCCTTCTCGAATAAATTTATACATTTATAGGCCCGGATAAACTAAAATATGCGCCTTTAACTGCGAAAAATTAGATTTTGATTAATTGAGAGTGTACGATGGAAAAATAACATGTTTAGATTTTCTCAAATGGGTTTTTGTTTTACGTACATACGTAAAACAAAAACCCGTCTCAAATGATGAAGATTTTAAATAAAAATTCAATAATAAGTGCACATGAAAAATCTGTCGCGTTTATCATTTATCTTTTTTTTACAATAATTATATGTAGAACTAACCTTTCTCTCTTATTTTTTTGCTACTCAATGATCCAATCGATTTAAACTTCCACATTTTGCACTCTATTTCGGGCTCAAAAAATAGGATTTAAAAAGTTATAATTTTCTTGGATAATAAATGACCTACATCCGAAATCTACTGGTTCCATTAGTTATTGTTATGGCATTACTTACCTCCGGCATCAGAACAAGGCAATAAAAACATATTCGGAGCCGTAAGTTGTAAGCAACGTCGTTGGGCGCAATAAGGGAGATTTATCGCGGTGTTTGCGTCGCGGGTAGGGTCGCCAGGTGGACTCTATATACGGGATTAATGAAAAAAATATTAGTCCAACTATTTGTCATCTTATGAAGAGGCAACATACAGGTGTAATGAAAAAATATACTATTTGTCTCCTTGTGAATTCTTATTTAGGCGAATTCGTAATTGCTGTTGGTGGTTGCATGGACGGTCAACCCATTATTGTCTCACTGCTGGGTACTGATCTTCTCTCAGAATAAGAGAGTTTTAGCAAACAATACACCGCTTGGTAGACTTGATGCCTTTTACTTTTTTCTCTTTTCGAGAAATCTCACGTGTGTAGGTTTGCTCATGATGTTTTCCGTTACCGTAAACCATTGATAGTTAATTTCCAATAAGCATATCACTAAATATTCTATCCTGGGATACTATATATACTCGTTTGAGAGTCCGAGTTTCAACCATCAGGCTATTAATGCTAGCCATGGTATGGCTATGGGTAATCGCTATTGACACCAATTCCGGTTAGAGACCGGTACCGGTAGACCTTGTAGACCTTGCGGTTCATGGATGAAATTTCTGATTTGACTTAACAATTAATTTAATCCATCAATGCGCATTGGATCAGTATGATGGAGTGAGTTACAAGTTGCCCTCAGTTTCCGGAGGTCCATGAAACATTCACTTCAAGCGCTTTTCGTAGCGCTGCATGTGTTAGCGTTAAGCGGTTAAAAAGTGTGTATATCCGTTCGTTTAAGGTCACGAAATATCAATTTCCAAAATTTCAATTCGCTGAACGCTAACGTTTGCAGCCAAGCGAATGTTGTATTGCTGTTAGGTTATGTTCGATATTTACAATAGACGTTATGAAAATTACATCTTGACACTTGGCTTTAAAATACTCTTCATTTAACGGGTATCTATAAAGTATTTACTCGTATCCTGGACTGATATTCCAGGATACGAGTATCAATCAATCCAGTCAAGACCAAGTCCTCGATTGAGCAGACGACTGGCAACACTAGCCACAAGTTACATCGCAGCGCTGTGTAACAAAACTGCGGAATGGCGGCGGCTTGTTACAATTATGTACGCTTTGTTTCCGCAGAATATATGCCAAATGGCAATGTTTGGAACCAAAACAAAATAGCCAAGTTAATAACGACACTGATATAAATATAGTGACAAACTTAGGGTTTTTTTTTGAGAAATGAACGTAGTAGAAGAATGTGACTCATCGTTATAATAAAAAAATGTTTGGCTTAGGGATTTGTTTAGAATATGTTACAGTTACGGCATGACCCCTGAGAATTAACTCTTCAGGTAACTATCTATCACCTCTAGCATCCAACAAACAACAAACCATCACCATACCAGCGCAGTCGAATCACCAACATCTAACGTCTTACTTGCTTAAAACTTAATTAGCAGGCGAATACATATGGGATAATGGGATATTTATTATTCAGCGTTATTTCAGCGAGCCTTAATGATAATAATTACGATATTATGTGTGATATATCATTGCTTCATTATCAATACAGATTACTGTAGTACAACTGTTGCTAAAATAGTTTTGGTCATACACTAAGTTTTCAATATGTTTACAATAAGCCGAAAGTATTTTTGTGATTACAATTCACAAAAAGAATATCACAAATTACTTTAGGGTGGTAAAAAAATGAAGTTACGTTATGGCATAAGAAGGTATTTTTATGTTTATAATTATAAATTCAAAAATGTATAAAGATAAATATTGCTTTCTTAACCAGAGGCGCAATATTACCGTGGCGTAGACTGAGTGGAGAATATATGTGGTAGTCAAGACAACAAAGCGTTTAATTGTAGTCTAAGAACAAAAAAGTAATTTAAAGAACGTTAATTCCCATAATAAAACACTTGGTGGACTGTAAAGAAAACCTGCAGAAGTTTAAGATCGTCTCGCCGCTCCCTCTTTGTAGCAGGGAACAGTTTTAGCACACACTCTTACAACTTTTTATTGCTTTTACAGAGTGACATTAATACTGCACTTTTAAATTAATATTGCTCCTTCAAATCTGCACTTTGATCATTGTTAAGAAAATTAGGTGTAGTGTTAAGAAAGACATGAAAGTTGATATCAGGTTAGATATTTTATTAATGACCTTTTATCTTTCCCACAATGAATTATAATTTAAATGAATTTTATTTACTCTACCATTTTGTACTTGGCTAGCGCGGTGGACTATGGCCTAAACATTCTTTCGTTCCGAGAAAAGTGCTCGTGCCCAGTAGTGGGACAATAATGGGTTGATTATGAATTTTATAATGAAAATAATTAATATTGTTATTCTTATTACAAGTTACCGGCTCAATTCATATGAAACGACCTCCTTAATCCTTGGGAGTAGGAAAGAATCTGTGATTGACTTCACATATACCGTCTATTCTGTATGAATTTGCCTACCGACCATGGTAGTCAGTTATCACTTACCATCAGATGGTCGTTTGCTACACAACCTTATATAAAACAAATGGTTACTGTCATTTATAGATCCAACTAAAACCGGAACGATAGTTTTACCTGATTGGATTACCCCCTTCGAACAAACCACTAAGAGAACTTACCTAACTAATTCCAATATAACGTGAAGGTATGAAGATCATGCTCTACATAGCTTAAGAGTACTTATAGAGCAGTTCACACAAGTCTCCAAGCCGCTAAGTGCCACTAGGCAAGAGCTAGGTAAGATAATAACCACATTATTTAATCAATGATTACGTTAGTGTGATTACGCGAGATAGGAGCTCCCCGTGTACTTCATACGTAGAAATTGTAATTATCTGTACTCTATAGGTGGTGGTACGTGCACAGATCTATTTCGTACGTGTCTAGGATCCGACTAGCTGAAGATTATCGTCTACATAGTACAGAGTAAACGGTAGTGCGAATCCTAATTGATTTGAAGGTTCTTTTCTTGAAGGAAGGATAACAAGAATATTTCAATAATGTAATTGTTTTTGGGATACTTTGTCAACCTTTATAATATGCCTATAAATGATTTTACAAGATTTAAATTTAAACAGTTACGTCATTAAGCGAAGTATAAGAAGATCGATTATTTATTTGACAAATAATTGTTGACTTAATTATTTTTGGTTTATTATTGAAGTTTCCAAAGAAACTTACGAAAAATGTCTTTAATTTAGTAAATGGATTTAGAACTATTTAAAACAACAGGTTTATTAAGGCACAATCTTACTAGCAAATGTTTTGAAACTTCCTGATATTTATAAGAACAATGATTTCCTATTATTTTCTATTATACTGTTTCTGTTTTTGGTAAACGTCTCCTTGACAAAATAACTAACATTTATTTAGCCTACAGCTTTGCGAACTTTGCTGGAGACGTAACGACGTGCGAGAAATGTAGGGCTCGTAGCGACCTTGGGCGTGAGATAGAGCCGTCCTTAACAACTTCTATACGATGACAAATGCTTGTTTCTTGTGCGTAGTATATCCATGGGTTATGTGACAAGAAGACATTCCCAATTTCAATTCAAATAATCGAATTCTTTTAATGGAGTTTGAAAATAAATAAAATTTTGCAAAGAAGACTTTACTAGGCATTTTCGCGGATTACTTAAAGAAATAGTATTGGGAAGTTGGTTTCGTAAAAAATATTACGCATCTGATGACAATGGCTTTTAAGTCACATATAAGGTACGCGTTAAAGAGTATGCAATGATTTATGCTTGAATAGTTTTGTCAATTATATTACTTTTTTGTCATATTCTAGTTTTGTTTATCCCATTTTAACAAGACTTTGGCTAATGCATGGTAATTCTATATTCTAAACGAACTAGACACAGCTTGCGGCTGTAACCCAATTTGTTTTATTGCTCCGAACAAACATCTACTTGTTTCTTGCGGGAACTTTCACGCCATTTAATGCTTTCTTTTGACGTTTGCCTCCGAGTTCTGGGTGGATGATATTGTGGAGACAAAGAAGAGATGTTGTATTCAGTTAAATGACTTTGCCCTTGAAAAATGCTTGCAGATTTGAATGCAGTTATTAATCTGCTTTCTGATTTAAGACATTCAGTGGAATATTTTCAATTATAAGACATGTAATGTATGACTTTATTGTATATGACGAGTCTGGTAAACCAGCCAACGACTAAATAATAGCTACGTATTCATTCTAGCTTCTTTTATATATTTGCAGATATTCTAACTTATTTCTCCATTACTATATAGGATATCTATCACAATAATTGTATATTAACATCTGTAACAGTTATTTTTTTTAATTAGATTTACAGCGCCAGTAGCTCTCATTATCTGTCTCTATGAATAATATGTACATCCTTATTTATTTTTGGGCGTAATGGCAATAAATAACAATAAATAAATATTCATTTGCGATAACAGATAGATAGACAAAAATAAAGAATTTCCTATAAGATTCATGTTTTCGATAATTCGTCTGGAAAATAAATTTAAATAGAAATTGATTTAAGACAATAAACACTAATTTATTGTATTTGTATAGATATAGAAAGTAGAGTTGAAACGTATTTGGATGAGTAAACTCAGTCAATCGGATGTCCTTCCATTGGTTTCCTGGAAGGCCGCCAAGCCTCAGTGAAGCTCGTAAATCTACGGGCGGAAGTACTGCCTTCTGCGATCTTGAGGTCCTATTTACATCCGCTAGAGACGGGAACACATTGGCGATATTTCGTTTAATATTTTAAAAACTACTTATAATGCAAATTAAATTGATTATTGACCGACTTGAGCAGGAGAAGGTTCCAAATTCGACTGTTTTTTTTTTATATAAAAACAATCCTTTGTTTGTGGTGGCATCATTTTCATACTTATTTTTGACTCGTAGGTAAGTGTATACGTTTTGGTTTTAAAGGCGTAGTAAAAAAGACAACTATTTATACGAGCTATTTAAATTTTTGTCTTCGCGAAATAATATTTGTTGCAAACTAGTTACTATAATCACGGTTTTTTATGGCTGGGTATAGATTGCTACTTTATCAACTTAGTGTAACAAAAACAACGCAACAGTAATGGATGTGTATTTCCCCTTACTACAATTGATACCAGCGCGACAGGACGCCAACATTGAGCTATAATGGGATGAAACCACCACTGGCCTCGTACTTGTAATATATTGCCTTCGAACAATCGGGAATGGCGCTTTTTGCGGGGCATTAAAACTGAAATAAAATCGTCAACACAAAAGCCGGACGCGCGCCGACACAATTGGTTCCGGGCTACTGGACGACATTCACTTCCTAATTTATGACGTATCATTTCGAATTTTTGAAATAAGTATATCAGTAATCAAAGTATTTCTTAAAGGATGATGCTAGTTACATAATATGTTTAACAGCAATCCAGTAAGGGTTGTTACAGTATAGATCTGAAGATTATTACTAAAAGCGTATGATGCGATTTAAAAACCTAACCTTGAAAACAAACCACCTAAATAACCGGACATGCATAAACTTTACTTAGGTATTAATTTAGTTAAAGTAAAAATACCAACTCTGGTGTAATTAATTAGTCGATAATCACAAATAATGCAAAATTTGGGGCGTTAGAATACCAGTTTACTTATGGAATCCATAAAAACAAAAGCAAGCGAGAAAAAATATTTTACGAAATAGAGCATGTCGATTTTTCGTCAGGTTATCTATTAAGGGGTAACATAACTGATAATGTTATTCAAGCCAAATCTAAATTTCCGTAAATTTGTAAATCTAATGAGGTCATCTGAATATGCATCGAAACTCTGTATTTTAGTAATAAATTGTTTCAACAATCGTCAATAGCGGGATATTAAAATGTAAATAAAGGCACGACACAAAAGAGCTCGGTGTGGCTTCCACACAATGCTCCGCGAAACGCTGCTTCTGACCCAATTGCGATATTTGGTGATTAATTACACCAATTACATCTTGAGTTTACACGCTTCGCCACTTGTAGATAATGTACGTGCAATAGATGTATTACCATGTTTTGGTTTGGCCCATCATAACAGTCTCGAGTCCTATAATAACGACACTACAAATAAATCTATACATATAAATAAAATTGAAGTGTCTGTTTGTAATATCAAAATAACATTTTTTTACCAAATGCATA
>DWNE01001878.1:0-20427 GCA_018249875.1 Cecropterus toxeus | reverse complement strand
TATCAATATCAAGTATAAAGTAAGTATCAAATTGGATTTCGGAGTCTTTGTTTGAATCGAAAAACGTTCAATTATATCTATGTCACATTACATTTCTTTTAAACGCGAGTGAAACCGCGGGCTCAGCTAGTAATTAATAATATTTCACTTAAATACTATGTTATAGATTATGTGCAAAATTCAGGCTTTCGAAAATACAAATAACAGATTATGAGGTTTTTATTCTTAAAATCACATAATTATTGTGAAATAATTTATTCCGGCGTTACAACATTTTACTATCCACTGGAAATTAATTATTTTACGAATAAAACTAAACTGAAGTTTAAGCTACATAAAATTGCCTACACACTTGGCAAGGGCGGCCGAACGAAAATTGCAAAATGTAAATGCTACGATTTTTCAACGATAATTCATTTGAGTACTGGAAACCATCCAGTAGGGTTAGGCAACAGGTTGTGTGTATCCTCATAATGGATATCAAGCATATCTTAATTGTCGTAGGTTAAGTTGCTGCCGACTATTACCGATCTTAAGTCAAATTCCTGAGGTCAGCCACAGATATATCTCTGCCCTTCAGGATTAAATTGAAATGACTAGGAAGATTGTAGAAGGAGTTCGACCGAGAAGATATTTAGCGCGAAACAGTTACTGTGTTTCATTAGAAGTATGTGGAAGGCAACACTCTTAGTCCGGAATAGCAATGCATCTGTGATTAACTTCTGATAGAACCCCTGTTCTGTATGAAGTTGTTTACAGGTGTCACTGGGCGGCAGTGGCCACTTACCATCAGGCAGACTATGTTCTACTTCAAACTGTATTATTTTAATGGTTCTACGTATTATGTTCTAAAATATGACAGATAGATTCCTACCGACAATATATTCATGAACAGGCGATATTTAAATATCTTTTTTTGGGTCTGGCTGTTTCTTTGCTTGCTTTTTTGAGTCCACGGCCCATGACAAATAGTATAAGGCTATGCAAAAAGAATATGTAAAACGAAGAAAAAATAAAATAAAACTTACTAGAAAACGTTAATTCATTAAACCCGTTTCAGAATACTCAGAACGCAAAATTTTCCTCTACTAATCTTTGGGGGATTCACTCATACTGTACGTGTTTGTGAAAAAAAATCAAAAAAACGTTGCGTGTTTGTCAAACCGCTAACAAATGACAAAACGGACGTTGAGGCTTGGGGAATGTTTGTCAAGCGGTCGGCGAGTGTTATTTAACGGTTGCCGATTAAGCCGTTGTAAATGGAGGGTTATGTTGACTATATCGGCTATAATTATAAATTAATTACTTAATGTATCAACATAATAGATATCTGCTATGTTAACAAATATTTGGAGTGCAATTAAAATTATATTTTGCTATCTAAATTATCGTATTTGTATATTGCATTCGGTACACAATATCAATTTGGATTATTATTTAGATCCACAATAACCTACATATTATAGTCTAATATTAAAATAATCAAATATTTGGAGTGCAAATAAAATTATATTTTGCTATCTTAATTGACGTATTTGTACTTTACATTGTGTATATAATATCAATTTGAATTTTATTTAGATCCATAATAATCTACATATGATAGTTTAGTATTAAAATAAAGTTTCAAATTAACACACCAATTATTATTGATGTTATAAAAGGCTTGTCTTTGTAAGGAAAATAAACCTAAGAACAATTTTACCTTCAAAGAAAAAAGAAAAGAAAGAGTTTTACGAGTGTTAACTTTCATCCTAATACCACAATTATAGAAATACCATTATATAATATAACGTATACTGAAACATTTTTATTACTTAATTAGACTACAATGTTGTTATAATTACAAAGAAACACGTCATCGCTTGGGGAATGTTTGTCATCCGGTAATGAGTTATTATTGTGAATGAGGCCATGTAGCCCGCTAGCGAAAAGTTATTATAAACGTTGAATTCTGGCGGTTAGTAGACCATATACTTGACTTTTACATTTCATGCAAAATCAAAAAGACGATTTATTTATTATGTGTATTACTAAAATTAACTATTTATTGCGTTGAAATAATAACCATTGCATTTTTTATATCATTTCTAAGCAAATGTATTATTTAGAAGTAAAAAGGAATTAGTCTACTATATTAATCATTTACGGATTCTTCACACTTCGCTTACACAACAATTCGAAAAAATCTTAAGAAGAATAAGTTAAGAATTATTCATTCTCAACGCATTTCTTCGTAATAGATTTATTTGACATTTATTATGACAAACAAATATTTGCAAAGCAGTGCACGAGATTGAGCTAGCGCGGAATTTTAAATTTGTTACACGTATCAAGTACCTATTCCTTCGAAATATATACGAGATAACCTGAACTCTTTAACATGGAAGTCCGAAATTTACCACTAAGCCACAAACTACAACATTGTTATAACTATTAAAAAGTAACAAGACGTCATTGCCGCTTGGGGAACGCTTGTCATGCGGTAATGAGATGTTATGGCGAATGGGGTAACCCGTCAGCTATTAAGTTGCAATGAACGTGCAAAGCGTCCAAATTTGACGGGATATGATTAAGGAATTACTTAGGCCTTATTTTGTAAGTATTCTTGAATAATTGAGGTTTGGAATTTTGTAAATCGGTAATCAGTAATTTTATCGCATAAATTGCACTTACATTTTATTGTAAATTATGAGATAATATTTATAAATTATTCTCTGTATGTACCCTATCAGCATGCAAATTCAATATAATTTTGAACAATATCATTTATAAATTATTTATAATATCCATACCAATTTTAACAAACATTATTTAAACATATAATTAAATCTAATCATCGGGGGATTCAAAATACTTTAATCGCTGTAACTAGCTATTTATTTGTTAATTTAATAAAATTGTATGGAATATAATACGTTATTTTGTTTGCCTATGTGTATTTTTTGTAATTTCATTAAAATTATACAATAGCCCGATCGATCTAGACATTCAAAATTCCAAAAATCCCCATGCAGCTGAAAATGGGTAAAATTGTTCAAAACATAGTCAAAGACATAATGTTGTTTTAAGTGAAAAAAATGTTGTTCTAGGTCAAAGGTCAAAAGAATGGGATTTTTCGATTTTCATGGAACCGATAAGTTTTGTTATAAAATTACTTCCAACAAATTTTATAAATTACAAAAGTATGTATAAAACGGTATTAATTCATTTTTTCTAAGAGCCACCATTTCTAGCATATATCTTACCTACTACACGCTACAAACGAGAATGTGATAACTTTGAACACTCTGTTATGAGACAAAAAATAATATGGTCACGTGTTCCACCTGAGTGAAAATTTGAGGCGGTAGAACAAGTATAATTCGAGTAGTACTCGAGAAGTATCACTGCCACACTTATTTTTAGATAGAAAAGGATTATCGTCAAATCATCCGTTATTTTTTATGACAAAAATGTTACAAGCAGTGATATAATTGAGATTAATATGCACGTAGAGTTCAATATAACTCATCAGATCACATTGAAATAACAAAATTGAACTGTTTAAACGTGCGTTGTCAAATAACACGAGTAACTAAGCCACCGAGTTTTGTATTTTGTCACCGTATGAGTTATATTTTTTTGTTTTTCTATAATCCCGAACGCGTGCACGTAGTCTGTGTAAATCCTCTAGAGATCAGTCGAAAAAATATGCGAACAGAATTTTGGAAGACTACGAGGTACAATATGATAAAAATTTGTAACGCTAACCTTTAAAACACGACCATTTTTTACCCGACTGCGTCAGAAAGAGGGTAATGATTTTCAAGCGTATATATGTATGTGTGTTTGTTTGTATGTATGTCAATTTCTTTAGCACGCGCCACAGCCCAAAAGACTTATGATAAGAAGCGCTTCAGTTTGCATAGTGACATAGGCTATATATTTTTTAACAATGACGCATGCAAATAGAGAAAAAAAGGGGGTGGATGATTTTTTAACTATTACGACAAAATGGCTATGAAATGAAAGCTACTAAATAGACCAATCTACAAATATGTATATATATCGTAATACTTGACTAAACTCATATAAACGTTAAATTAAATATATATCATTATGAAGAGAAATATCTTGCCACACTCTTCGGACCAGAATACAGCAGCGCTTAATATTACTGTTATTAAATAGAAATGCGCGTGATGTTGATCGAGAGTCGTTCTATCAATTTCAATGGCAGCGTCATTTGAATACCTTTTAATGCATACTATGTTGTAAAGCATGTAAGTAAAGGTTACAAAGATCTCATTATGATTAAACTTGTACATAGATATATATTTACATATAAGAAATTCAGACCTCTTCAGCTGCGAATTTATCATAAGTATCTACAGAAACTGTATGTGTATTTAAATTTAATGCAAACTGTATCGAGGAAATTATCTCAATGGAACCTACATTCCTAATAGTTCTACAAAAATTAAGTATGTAGAGTTAACTTATCAGCATTTAATAAGCTTAGTCAACTACTAGACTATTCTCACGTCTTAGCCCACGTCACTCATGTTTACATCAAGGCCATAAACTATCTGTGCGCCTAACTTCATCGAAATCTGTCCAGTACTATTTGCATGATAGAGTAACAAACACACATCTACAGAAACCTTCGCAACTTTTCACATTTATAATACTATTAAGATACTCTCTCAAAACCAAACAAACCGTTAAATTTTAACAAATCCCCCAATTGATTAAAAACTTTGCATGACACGCATTGACATCATTCGTTCTTATGTTCGCCGGTAACAGGTTCAGTTTTGTCATGATTATTCTATAATCCAAAACACGTATTACTAGCGGTGTCTGAGCGAATCCTCTGGAGATCGACCGCGGAAAATATGCGCACCGAATTTCCCTATGAAATATTCCACCTCACCCTCTCCCGTTAATCCCAGGTTAGTGAGGAACGCTACCTATAAATTGGTTTGTTATTCCCACTCGACGGGACGCGGTGTTTTCAATGCCTTTCACAGCGCTGTTTGCTTTTGATTACATTTATCTGCGTTAGCTGTGTTGAAACGGAACGGACGGCTCTCGCTAGAGGTTGGTCGGAAATTTTAGAGAGATTTTTCGGTGTTCGCTTCAGCTGGTTTTAATTTAACTATGTGTTTTTCTACCGAGGAATTCGGCTTTGTAGTCTTTGTTAAGAGGTATGTTGAATGTTTATTTTTTTATTATAGTAAATAATAATTACTAGTATTCGGAGCGGAAGCCTACTACAATCACGGAAGCGATAAGATTTTAACACTTAGCCTTAAATGATTAATTACTTTAATAAGCTCTCATATTAGTTATCGTTTTAACTAAATACATTAGGATTGACCTTAAATTTTAATTTATAAATATGAGTTATTTGTTTACTTTTCTATGAAATTTAGGTATCAAATGTCTTTGATGTGTACATACGTGTCTGTAGCATAAAATCACCGTCGCTTATGAGCATCTGTAATGAACTTCAAATAGAATTTGAGTTTCACCTAAAACCAGCTACAAATGTGCCACCCTTGAAGAAGAAATAAGCTTTGCTTCTTTACCACAGCTTCCAAACCAGAACACGGCAACTTAGTACTGTTGCTATCTGAAGATATAAATATACGTAGTAGTTATGCTGCCACTCAATTTTACCATACTTCATATCTTCTTTGTTAGAAGAGCCAGTATAATTTGACCGGGGATGTTACACCTATATATTAGCGAAAAACCATTCGTGCGTGTGGATGAAAGGGTTTCGATACCGGCTAATTTAAATTCGGGGCAACCGTCTTATTCCCCTCGAGTGACAACGAATTCATAATGGATATCAGATAAAATCTCAGTTCCAAGAATAGTATTGCAAATATTCAAAAGTAGCAGTAATTACTTACCATCATGTGAACCCATTGACTGCCGAAATTTTATAAAAAATATATGAAAAATGCGTTCGGTTTTAATATAATACATACAAGATACAATACATGATACATCCACCATAATAAATTATCACAGTGCCGTGTGATATCGTTCTTGAATAGCACCCCTGCTTCTCTTCCCGCGGTTGTCGTAGCAGACGACTAAGGAAAATCTAATAAGCAGCATCTTTCTGGGTAACATCAACACCCATTGTGGTCACCAACATGCCAGGCGCGTTGACTATTTGCAATAAACCGCCATTAGGGAGGAAACATCTAGCAGTGGACTTAAGAAGGCTGATATTAGATTAATTTACTGTACTGTTTGGTTCTGCATTTTTTCGTGTACGCAATAATCTTTATCGCCTTAATTGCAGCTGAGATCACACTTAGTTCTCTTTTGTGCTTTACAATTCAAAGCGTTTTATGCTGTTGTCAAGCACAATCGTTTGTGTAGCGCTTTCATTAGTCACAGAACTGTGCAAGTGAAGTCAATTTTACCGCACACACTATCCCTATACTCTTTTTTAACTTGAATTGTATCTTGCACAATAATTAAACACTCTTCGATTTTCCCAATAATACTACGTAAAATTCAAAAGCCAAAGTAGTTAACCAATTACGACTAGTACAGTGTAAAAATTGGGCCGCATTGGAAATTTAACTCCACAATCAAAAATATGTACCAAATTCAAAGTGTAAAATTTTGATAGCAATTATCAATCAAAATATAACTTACTATGTTTTTTTTTTTCATTCAAACAATGTTCAAATTTCTATTTTTAAATCACAACCTTCCTTTTTTTTCTTTCTGCAGTTTACAGATTTTTGTTTATATATTCCTAATTTTTTTATGTAAACATAGATATTTTCGGAAAATAAAACATATTTTTACTCGACTGAAAAAGAGGTAATGTATGTATGTTTGCACATAATGTCAGTATAACGAAAAAAATGTTTATTATTGTGACAATGTGGGTATCAAATGGAAGCAAGTAAATAGACTATCCAAAAAGCTATATAACTCTTTTATGTCACTATTTTGACGAAAACTCATACTAAGCGTAAATTAACATAAATGATTTAAACCACCGAAAAAGCCACTGACTTCTTTGATGAAAATAATGAACGGAAACTGAAGACTCTTTAAGCAATCGGCAATTTTTATTTTGTTAATTTTCTTCGTTACAAGATGCAATGTAAGTCCAAATTTAGGCCAAAACAGAACCCATTAAAACACTACCGGAAAGGAACGATAGTGCGGTAGGCACTATCGCTCCGTCTATCTCTGGAGCCGCAAACGGAACGGATCGCCGTGCATCGTTGTCGACGAAAAATGTTATCACAATGATTTACAAGCGCTTACCGCTATACCAAAAATATATGGAAGCGCCAAATTATTACGAATATGCTAATATATTCATTCATACATATTATCATAAAAGTGAAAGCTCATTCACATATATGTGAAAATATTTTTGAAGGGCTGAGAATGAGATAGATATTTCTATCATATTTATAATTTTGTTTGTTTAAATAGTCACCAAATTAAAACTACATAATTAAATTTAAATAATAATGAATAATGAAGATACTTATATTTATAGTTCATGAAACTGAATAACAATAAATATTTTTTTCTGTCAAAAATTTAGTTATTGTTTTAAACGTGGATAAAAACGCGGAGCACAGCTAGTTATATATATCATTGTTAAAAATATATTATTGATTTTGGATAAGCATATTATATACGAGTGCATTAGATTCATACAAAATGTACTCGTATGTATTTGGTTCGTACAATAAAATAATCGGTTATTTAGCAAAATAGGATAAGGGAATAATTGCAGTTGATATTTTGTTGTCTTTATTATGATTGAAGTTATTATTATTTGTATGATATGAAGGAATGGGGTATGTATGACAAAACACATTAGATTTATTTTCAAAGGGACATGAAAATGTCTCTAATGCGGACCGTTCGATAATTAAGAGAGGCCCTAAAACGAAGGCTTCCACTAAACGCATACGGAACACAGGGTCCTCCCTGAAAACCGTCACGTAAGACTAATCCACTAGATCTTCATGTTCTGAATTTTAAACTCTGTCTAAATAAGGGGGTTCTAACATTCACGTAATGAGGCGAATTTCGTACAAGCCTGCAGAGTGCCACTTTGACGTATGGTAATTTTGACACGTCCGACCCAACTGGAATTAGCCGCACCTGATCCGACCGACATTTTTTAAATATTTACAACGCTGAGTGGTGACTGGCTTTGGTGAAAGTAAAGGATTATGCTCTTAATGAAATTTTGTGTGGTTTTTCTGTGAATGTATATGTAAAATGAGTTTCAAATGTCATATGAATAAATATTGCACGTGAACGTGAGGCCGCTTTTGATTTCGATACCTCAGTTAAAATAAAATTCATGTTTATATCCTGTTAGCCTTAAAATAAAAAAATAAACATAAATATATATGCTTTGTGTTCATAGATAAATAATTCATAAATGTTTTTTGCCAGTCAGCACAGTGGAAAAAAGACGTATAAGTCTTTTTTAAGTGGAGCTAGAATTTTAAAAAGTTCTATACATACTTCGCTTTCATAAATGTAATCAAGTTTTAACTAATTTTAGTTCACTGAATTCAGACATATCATAGCTTAGAAGCTACTGTAAAGGTGTATCTAATGAACTCGACCTCGATATATTATTCTCCACCACATTAATTTTATGAAAGCATAAATATCTTAGATTCAGCTATATAATCTTACTAATATTACAAATGCGAAAGTTTTGCTAATTGATACGTAATAATATTACTTTTTAATACGAACACAGCTAAGCGAATACATAGCCAGCTTGTAATTACTTGTAAATTAATTTATTCATTTGCTTAAATGCAGTAAAGCATAATAATAAAAGTGACGGTACTCTTGTTCGTTAATTTTCTTCTTTCAGTACAATCAATCTAGTCAAACATTTTTCCAATATAACTCAAAACCGCTCCACGAAGTGCAATAAAAGATAGACGGTCAACTGTAGAACTCTGATAAACCCTACAATACAAACGGCAGATTTTTAATTTGTGATCCCATTCTAATCTTAACATAAAGTAATTTTCGTGGATACTGGCCTACGCACAGAATATAAATTGTGTCATTTCGCAAAACCCTAATGGAAAAGCAGATTAAATAATTCAGCCGTAAGAAATTTTGAGCCCATAACGGCTTTCATAAATAATGAGGTTGGCACATAGGGCGAGAGCGTGTCCACATTAAGCTTATGTTGAATTTTTGCGTTCCTTTCGATACATTTTTGGTTGAAAGGAGCGAGTGTGCGGGGTTAAGTACTCGTAACAACAGTATACAATTTTCTTCATTCGACAGAAATGTATTTATTGTAAATATTTTTGCTTTTAATCTAAAGCATATGAACATCTTCTAATTTTATATTTGTAAATTGACATAATATTGTGTTTGTAATAATTAATTATTTATTTCATTATAATTATGTAAGTAATATTGATATTTTCCTATTTTTTAACATTTAATGTTTGTAGTTATTAATGATAATTTGATAGAGTTTTAATTATATTTGCATACCATATTGGTTAAGTTCCATAAAAATGTAGTTTGAAAATACCTAATATAACTATTTCCTGCAAATAAATAAATTGAATTGAACTTTTGTAACAATTTTTATGTGATAGATTATATCCACTCAGTCATTTTCTGGAAACCAAAAAAATAGCTTACTCGTCTCATACCTGAGGCGACCTTCTTACTTCTTTAACTCTTCTATTGATGGAGAGGGCGCTAGTTGTGATTAACTTAACCCTCATAGTAAATTAAGATTATGACATGTAATAAGACTAATAAGAGTTTTCTAATGACGAATGAGTACAGATAAGAAAAAAAATATACAATGATAAAAAATAACGTTATAAACTGTAAGCTGGACATTTATAAGCTGCCCATGTAGCTTGTACACGGGGTTGGGTGCGTTTACGATGATACAGTCATTACACCGAAATCGTTTTATGCCCTCAAAATAAAATTACTTCAGCACGCCGAGAATACAGAGTAGTGGTTAATTTTACGTTTGCATTAAATTTCGTAAGGCGCAATTACTTTATTCGTCTGTTTTTACGTTATCGCGTTTTTTATTGGACGTTTGAAAAAATAATAGGACGTTTCACGACCCGCGTGGCCGAGCAGTTACCATACTGATCTAACGTGCAGTGGGTCCCGGGTTCGATCCCCGGCCAGATCATGCGGCCAGGCATCTGAATGATGAGTTTAGATTTCTGTTTTGCGTCTGGGTGTTTGTGTATTCGCCTTTGTGTGTTCATGGCACCGGAGAAAATTCTAGTGTGGGGCCATGAGTGTAGAATGCGTCTTTTAAAAATAATTATGGAAGATGAAGTTCACTATTTGTTTTATTGAATTTTATGGTAATGGTTTTAGAATGTCCTTTAAATTTTCTTGAAAAAAATATTACTTTAGATCTGTTAGAATTGATCTGATTTCATGGCTCGATTTTTCACCTCCTTTTGTTTATAAATAAAGCACACGTGAACGATTCCAGTACTGTTGAATAAGTATCTTACCGGATGGCAACAAAACATACGCATCAAGTGTCATATAAAATTTTGACCGCATTTCAGTAGAATTCTCTACAGTTTGCAGCCAAATCTTGTAGCCGTATAAAATCCAGACACAAACATTTCTTTAATGCTTGCTGTGCAAAACAAATAACCTTTGATGGGAATATTTCAAGGCCCTCTTGTTAGAAATTGGGTCAAAATATTTTTTTACGAAAGTCTACGGCACTCAAGTTTAAAATCGATACGTTTCGACCGAGTTTCTCGTTTTTTTTTTTCATAAGATTGAAGTAGAAATCGATCATGTAGTCCTCTTGATGGTAAGTGGTTACTGCTGCCCATGAACATCTGTAAGTAACTTTGTAAAGAATATGCGTTCTATTTCAAGTCGATCACCGATGCGTCGCTACTCGCGAGGACTTATATGGTCGCCTCATATAAAAGTGAGCCGGTAACCATACCTTTCAAACGAAATGAAAGAACTGCTTCATGTTAAAAATAGGTTTGACATTGGTACCTCCCCGGTCGAACTACACTGGTTCTACCACCTATTAAATATAAGAGCCAGACAGAATATGGTTAATTCTAAGATTATTTCGACTCCATAAGAAATGAAAAATGGCTTATAAATTACAAAGAGATGGCATCTATCAATAAGAAAACTGCTTAACAATGTCCTGTCTTCCAGTTCACGACATAAATTGACTAAATAGTTCAAATTTACAATCGAACTGCGCGCCGCTTGGCACCGCTACAGCTACTACATCTAATACAGTGTTCCGGAGTCGATTCCCGGCGGAAGCAAATGTGTGTTTACATAAAGTTATTTGTTTTCGATTTGGCGCTCGTTGAATTTGTGTTTGTATTTTGATCAATGAGCCAGGTATATATAAAAGGCAATTACGGCTCACTGACTTATATATCAACGCTTAAACGAAACTACTATACCTAGAATCTTGAAATTGGTACAGGAGTACCTTTTATGGTTTAAGTGAGCAATAAAAAAGGATTTATAGAAATTCAAGCCCTAAGGGGGTTAAAAAGGGGTTAAAACTTGTTTTTGTATAAGTACAATTATAACTGATAATATGGTTGCCCTGTACCAGACTGAGTAATAGTAGTGATTTCACCACATTCCTCGGAAGAACTATTTTCGGTAGGTTTTTAAGTGATCAAGCTGGTAACCTATAAAACATACTGTGATGGTATACAAATAGGTTCGGTGTATGGCAAATTAATACAGTTTTCTAAAAAATGTGTCCAGTTTGTAAACGTACTTATTTGTTTCACCTTCACTTCTCAGTTGTTATTGTGTTTTGATCCTGTGGTAGCGTAAAAATATCTAAATTTGTAAGTGCCTTTGTAGGCCTATTAATCTACTGTCTAATCTCTAATGTAGTTCTAACAAAAATGATGTGTAAAGCTTTTCTTGTCGGCATCCCTTGGCAAGGGTTGAAAAAAATGACTAAAGTGTTTTGCAATTACTCGAAAACAGCAAAAATTGACAAAAAGATATAGTAGTACTACCAACATTTTATAGTTAACGTTCATATGCAAAATAAAGACATTACATTTCATATTGCCAACTATACAAAAAATAATCAAAAGTCATTTCATCACGAAATCAAAAAATATGACTTAATAATCCAATAAACTGTTTCATTTCAAGTCACCGGATAATTATCTACCGTAAGTTAATATTAACAGCCGGCAGAAATAATTGAACTTTTTCGATTGCATTACCTCGAAATGATTGATGGGACCAATAAACATTCCGCTGACTACATCCACCTGAGTCTACGGCAAATTGACCGAATATAAGCTGAAATATTTATGAGGGAAAATGTTACAGATTTACAGCTATCGGGCGAGCGATAAAGTGTTTTATGTAAAATAATCCGATTGATAATATAAATTATTTTAAAGTTACTTTTTATTAATTTTAAGTGAAAATGCATATGTGGTGTTGATAGCAACTGATTAATAATACCCATAAACATTTTCTAACCAAGTCCAAATAGGATGAGAGTCATTGCTATTTTAGCTAAAGTTTTAATTTCATATGACCTGTTATATCTATCAATACCTGCGTTACCTTATATTTTTGTGTAAATCGATATATTTTAAATGGCATATAAATGACAAATGCAAAGAATACATTCAAAACGGCATTTTCAAATATGACCCGTAAATATCTGCATTTAATACAAATCATTTTGAAATAAATTATGCGTTAAAAAAAAATCACTCACCCCAGGTAGTGTCCGTTTTTCATGGAGGGCGTTTTGAGCGCTTGATGCACTTTCTGGATTGAAGTATGTCAGGAACGCACATCCTGTGAACAAAAAATAGTGTTTATTAGAAATTTGCCATGTAACAGAATCAGTGTTTGACCAGTGCAGTACCATTGCCACACCTATTTCTAGCGTGAAACAGTTCTGTCGTCCAGGCGTATGTAACGAATATGTGATCGACTTCATACAGAACCCCTGTTCTATAAGAAGGTGCTTTTAGATGTCCTTGGGCGGCTGTCACTACTTACCGTCAGATGGACTGCATGCTACTTCAGTTGGAGAAACATAAATTATAATTTAATATTAAAGAAAATATCTTTAATTATTTTAGGGGTCCTTGCGGTCTGTGTTGTGGATAACACACATAAGTACATACACACTCAGATTAGGAACATGGATACAAAAGATAATTTTTAAATATCTGGCTGGGAATCGAACCAAGATTACCCTGCGTGATGAACTGATACGATAACCACTGCGCCACATAAAATTATAATATATTTAATGAATTATACTGATATATTTTTATTGCAATATAATGTTTAAACATATTTAATGAATCTATACAGTTATTTATTACAATTGCACTTAAGAGAAAACCTACAATAATACAATAAGCAGATACCTACTACGTTAAAGCGTTATCTAATACTAACATTTCATTGTCAAGTTCATCTAAAGTTGTCTTAGTAGTACCGAAGTATATAAATATTCGACTGAGTCTCAAAAAACTTCGTAGACATTGACACCTTTTACAAATTTCATTTCAACAGTCGACGCTGAAAAGCTTAACAACTCAAGAAGTTTCAAACGTGTTCCTTATATTTTTATTTTCAAAAGACGATTATAGAAAGTCTGAAGTTTGCCGCGTTTGTTCTTATTAAAGTAACTTCAAAGAACAGGACGACTATATATAGTTCGGTATAATTGACTTATTTGTTCCTTTTAGATTGGCTTGTTCTTCATGTCTTTATTCATCCTCATATGTACAGTGAATAGTAGTTTAAATGTTATTCAGTCGTTATATTTACATGTTAAGTGGTAAAGTGAAAACCATCAGTGATACCACCCTATTTGCAGCATCCGAAAAAATTGACTGATTTGTTACGTAAAGTAGAGCACAAAAATGGGTTCATTGCATTAAACATTAATAAATCAAAATCTAAAGATATGCTCGTCGACAGAGCCGGTCTACTCCTCAGAACCAGAGAACTTTCAGATAGAGAATTTGTCAACGATTTTGTCTACCTCGGATCATTGCTCACGGGCCTGGAAGGAAGTGAAAGAAATCGAGAGAAGGACTCAAATGGCCAAAGCTCCACTGAGCAAGCAAATCCGCATCTGGAAAAACGTAAAAGTAACCGATATCACCAAAAAGAGGCTGGTCCAGACTCCGGTCTTCTCATTTTTCCTCTATGACTCAAAGTCGTAGATTATTCGTGCCGCAGAAAGAGATTAACATGTTTGAGATGTGGTTTTGGAGACGGAGACTGCGTATGTCCTGGACAATCAGACGAACCAATACGAATACCAATAGATATCAGCATCTATAAAATCTATTCTTTGTAATTATGCTTGTTGTCTAATACGATTTGAATATATATATAATTTTTTCTTATAATATAAAGGCACTCGTTTTTAAATATAATAATAGAATTTGTGAGGATGTATGTGATCTTGTTTGTGATTTTCAGGCAAAACTACAGTTAAGACTTTTTTTAATTTTGACACAGAAAGTTTATGAGCTAGACACATGGAATACTCATTACCGTTGTAAAAGTGACCGAAGCAGGCGGAGTTGCGGGAATAAGCAAGCTAAATAAAACTGACATTTTTGACAAGTCTTCGTTGAGATACTTTAATTGTCTATCAAACATACAGTATACCGAATTACTTTCATTTCAATTAATTCAATAGGTCGCACCCATTTCGATCGGACGGTATTCATACAAGAATGAAATGAACGATACGAACGTGATTTATTATAAAGAATAATGTTTATCGTAAAATACTAAGAATGAATATGACATATCCTACTCTATAATATATTTTGAAGTTACACGAACCAGAGGGAATTCTACCATCCGAATGCACGTTAAAAAATAGGGTGACACCCTAAACCAGAGCTGTGGCGGCCATCTTGGATCGCTAACGGGTTCATTTCCTGCGCCTATACATTTCCGTTTCATTGGACGCTGCCAACTCATATTTTTTCAGTTAACACAAATACACGTATCGCCGGAACAAACGGAGCGGTTAGCGAATTAAATACAACTTTAAAATCTCGATACATTGTAGGAAAAGGAAGCGACTAACCGAGAAACATCCGTTTACAAATGCTTTAAGATATATGTGTTGTATTTGTGTTGTATCGTGTTACGATCTTGTTTGACCAAGGGTCGTATAGAACATCAAACGAACGACTTGAGGAATACAATCAGTAGATACTGTTTAGGATTTTTTTTTATATTATAGAAGTACAAAACGAGCATGAAATCCGTTTATTTGACCAGGCTCATAGATATCTATGATCAACTTGGGGGCCAACGGGGTCGATCATATGTACAAGACAAAGATTAACTTACGATGGAAATAAAAAATAAATAACACGCTTTCTACACACATAGCCCCACACTAGGATTTTCTCCCGTGTCCACTGCGCGTTAGACCGGTACGGTGACCGCTCGACCACGCGGGTCGTCATACTATATAATATAATAATATATAATATAATAATATATATACATTACTTTTAGCATTTTTATACGACTGTTTGTGTATCGCAAAACATGTTAAACCCAAACTACTGAAATTAAATATTAATGAATTGTTTTATACATTTTTTCTATTCCATATGTAGTCAATTCATTAAAAAAACTATCTTTTCTATCTTTGTAATTAAACTTTAAATCCAGAAGTAACTTTTCTTATATTTTTTTACGTTTTCTAGCATCACAAATGCTAATGCAAGTAGGTAAATAAAAATCGTTGAAATATAAAATTACTATCAATTTATATGACAATTATCATGATACGGACAACATAGCTAGCATAGCTTATAAACCAGAAATTATTATTAAAACAAAAGACCCGAACGCTCAAACTGAAATTAGCAATTCGGTATATTGTTTTTGTAATAAAATATCTAATTTAATGCTTTTTAGCTTTCATTTGATAACCATATCATGATAATAAGGATCGTCCCTTACCCCCACCTCTCTTTTCTCTTATCTATAGGCAGCGTTTCTTAAATAATATCCTAAAGCACTCTGAAAACTAAGACAATTCCAATGATATGTCATAAGTCATCATCCTTTAAGCTGTTTGAGCCGTAGCGCTCGACATACGGACGAAACGGATACGGACGATACGGACGAAAACTCTAGAAAAATAAAAATTAAACAGTAAGTTAATTCCCATGAAAATATTCTATTCTTTAGATGGTAATAGTTAAAGATCTCGCAGGTAGGCAATATTTTTAGCTTTAAACCTAACTCTAGGTAGCTGGTAGGCGTGGTAGGCAGACGGGTCGGATAACAGGGAAATAAAACCCGCTGGCAAATTAGTGGCCGCAGTCGATGCAAATTCGACCGGGTTGCGTAAATTAGCAACAAACAACCACAGCTTTCAGTTACCTAAAAGAATTGGGGGTTTTCTACTGAAATGCTAATATTTACTGGTGAAAAATGTTTTAAATGTTCAAAGGCTGGGCTAACTAGGTTGAAGGATTGTTAGGGTTTGTAGAGTGGGGAATCTACGAACCCTAACAATTCGGGTACGGATACCCGAAGGGTGAAAATGACACCCTATTACTTAGACTCCGCTGTCCGTCTGTCTGTTTGCCCATTTGTAAAAAAAAAATATTTCAAAGGGCTGTATCTCATGAACGGTAATAGCTAGGCTGTGTAAATTTTCACAGATGATGTATTTCTGTTGCCGCTATAACAACAAATAGTATAAAAACAAAAATAGTATTAAATAAATATTTAAGGGGGTTTCTATAAAAGGAACGTGATTTTTTTGCCGTTTTTATATGCGGAACCCTCGTGCGCGAGTGCGACTAGCTCTTGGCCGATTTTTTACATAATGTGTCGAACGGAGCGAATAAAAGCGACCTTATGCAAAATTCACATTCCATTTGAGTTTCTTAAAGTTACATTATGTTTGTTAACAGTAACATTCATGATTGTTCGTTTCTGGCACCTTATGGTCACTTTTTATTTCTCTAGAAGTCTAGACGATAGACTAACTACGTTAGACTAACGATAGAATAACGATAGAATAACTACGTTATTAGAATTCACAGGTCTAACTTAAGAAAACCCGAACTGTGCTGAAAATACGCAAAATTAGATAACGAAAATGCAACGATACAATCACGTATGAGAATTTCAGAACGAGCCTACATCACTAATTCGCTGGTCGAAATCGAATCGACCACTAATTAGCTGCGGGTTTTATTTCCTGGCCGCTGTTATCTAAGCCGGCGTAATCTGCCTGTAACACTGGCCGTTTCGGACTGCGATTTAGCGCAAGTAGCGCTGAAATTGATACCGAAAAACAGAAACGAAACTAACATACAAATATACTTGAAACTCCCTGCATTATTTAGATTTTCGGCACAATCTTGGACGGACAAAATAGTTTTGAACGTACGAACTACTTGGTGGTTTCTACTGCCCAAAGGCGTTTTCAGTCAAATTCAGATAGTACCTATTATGTTATTTATTTTTGATGCTACCCATTTTAAAAATGCTCAAAGAATTGTAGGTCCTGGGTTGTAAAAGTTAAACGAAAGGGACTAAATTCAGATTTCGGCAAATTGAGTTTCCTAATTACATAAAGGACTAAGATGGTGGCCTCATATACAAGTGAGCCGGCAAGCACATTCTTACAACGAAAAGCAAGAACTGCTTCATGCTAAAAATAGGTGTGGCGGTGGTACCTCCCTGGTCGAACTACATTGTTTCCTACCACCTTTAAAATTGTGACGATTGTAAATGAAAATAATGAAAAGTAAGTCAATACAAAGATCAAAGTCAAAACAATGATAAAAACGATCCTATAAGACGGAAAGCCATCGTTTTGTCGACAAAAAGATAAGAATACAGCCAAGTGCGATTCGGACTCACGCAAAAAGGATTCCGCACCATTGTCTATAAAAAACGACAAAAAAAATTATGTTTCTTTTATGGGAGCCCCCCTAGTATTTAATTTATTGTGTTTTCAAAAATACATTACCTGTGAAAATATCAACTGCCTAGCTATCACGGTTCATGAGATATAACCTGGTGACGGACGGACAGACAGCGAAGTCAAGTTAATAATAGAGTCCCGTTCTACCATTTGAGTACGGAACCCTAAAGAGGACCAATAAATTGACCAATACCTATGAATACAGAACAATAACGATATGACTTACGACGAAAATCAGCACGGATGCATAAAATAGTTTATTGATTGTGATCGCGATGCATTTCCATTCGAGATAATGCGAATGTTTCAATGGACGGTAAACGGCAAATTGAAGATGATTGATCACCTCTGCAGAACTGATTCATACATTTATGAAGTATTTATTTATTTTATTGACGAACTCTGTTTATTTCTCGGTTATTATTTTAGCGATCAAGTGGATACAGGAGTAAAGGTTATATGTGATAGTGGACCTTAAAGGTCATTCAGAAAAGGCTTCATAAGTCTCATGAACATGGTGAAAACGCAGATCGGAATAATGTGATTATTGTAACGAAAAGAAAAAAGAAAAATAAAAAAAAAATTTCTACACTCATAGCCCACACAACGATGTTGTCCTGTGTCTTAAGTAGTCACACAAAAACTAATAGACAAACACTCAGACCCAGAACAGAATCTGGACTCATCATCATTCACATGTATGTATGGAACGTCTGGTCTGCTCCGCCACGCGGGCTGTAAAAGAAGAATTTATCGACAATAATGTCAAACAGTGGACATCTCTGTAGAAACAAGTGGTGGTCGTTTTCAGTACACATTTTGTTAAGTTTGAAGGTGGTAGGACTAGAGTTCCAATGTCAAATCAAATAGGTGTGGTTTGACTTTGGAAGAACCACCGTCACACCTATATTTTGCCTAGTAACAGCAGAATTAATTAAGCACTGCTGTGTTTTGGTCTGAAGAATGTGATAAGAGATACTGCATCACCCGAGGACATCTTCATCCGAGGCATTCCAACTAGCTCCTTAGGCAAAAACATAGTTTTTTTTTTTCATAAATATGAAGTAGCAAACGAGCAGGTGGTAAGTGGATACTGCCGCCCATAGACATCTGTAAGCAACTTCATATAAAACAGTGGTCCTATCTGAAGTCGACCACACATGCGTTGCTACTGCCGAGGACTGTGATGGTTGCCTCATACAAAAGTGAGCCGGCAACCACAGCCTTCCACCGAAACGCAAGAACTGCTTCAGGCTAGAAATAAGTATGGCGGTGGTACTTCTCCGGTCCAACACAGGGTGACAGGCGGTAGAACCAAAGTGTTCTACCGCCTGTCACAATTCTACCTACGATCGGCTACAAAGGTACATAATATTAATTTAGAACGTATTATGTAATGTTCCAATCCTATACCATATCGTTCAAATCAAAAACATCAGCGCTTGACTATCTTTAAACCCGAAACAACGTATTCGAGGTATTTCGATATGAAAGAAGAAGAAGAAGATTCAATTCAAGTAAGGGAAGAAACCGCAGAGGAGATGAACCGAAAAAAATGAATGAGTCCTGCTTTATATGATGGTTACTTATTGTAAGGAATACCGAGCAGGCAACCTGAACAGGTTGGAGTCCTGCTCGATATTCCTTTTAATTACTAGGTACTTATAATTTTAATACTACTTTAATAATACTTTGTCGACCCGTATAGCGAAGAGGTCACCATACCGGTCTGACGCGCAGTCCCGGGTTCGATTCCCTGCCATACAGAAATATGAAAGATGTGTTTAGATTTCTGTTCTGGGTCTAGGTGTTTGTGTATTCGTCTTTGTGTGTACATGGCACCCATGAAAATCCTAGTATGGGGCTATGATTGTAGAAAGCGTGTTTTTTATTACAGATGGACATGGCGTGTTGATGTATTATACGTTTGTTGGCTATCTTAATTTAATAAAAAAAACATGTGTTATATATTATAACCGTCATGAATGAACGCTCGTTTGGAGTACTCACGCCGCGAGGTGCAGTCGAGTGTGCATTCATTGCTATCGTGTTCCGTTTCAATTGAATAATGAAATGGAAAAAAATATTTTTATGTCGAAAGATATTTTTAAATAACCTGGGAAATATGCCGGATATTCAAAAATTGCGTATTTCGCCAAATTACGCAAACAAAAAATTAATAATTTGATTGACCTTGTAACAGCAAAATTAATTAATGCGGTAATGATGTATTTTTTGGAACATTCGTGCATTTTGCAATAATAAAACAGCAAAGTGTTGTTTATAAATTGAGAGATAGCAGTACCGCTACTAATATTTAGTCGGAGAGCTGATGACGAATTTTGGGAAGGTTTTTTAGGCAAGCTGAAATTGCGAAAAATTATAATTTTGTCAATTGGTGA
>DWNE01001877.1:0-20428 GCA_018249875.1 Cecropterus toxeus | reverse complement strand
AAAAAAAAAAAAAAATAAAAACCAGAGGGGGGGGGGAAAAACACATCACAACGCGGGGGGGGGGGGGGGGTTCCCCCCGCCACACCTATTTCTAGCGGCAAGCAGTTCTTATATCCTCTGCACTATCCTTATTTGCACTTATATCCTCCTGTTGTCCAGGGGAGTAGGATCGCACCTGTGATTGACTTCAGACAGAGCCTCTGTTCTAAATAAAGTTGCTTACAGATGTCCATGAGCGACAAAATTCACTTATCATCAGGTGGATTTCATGCTCGTTTGCTAGTTCAAACTAATTAAAACACTAGAGCTATACCATGACGTAATAGAACTATCGTAATACCCCGCCGACAGTCGGTATGGTACAAATCGATGGCGGTACTAATCCACATTGCACCGGCCGGCCACCGGGCAATTAGTGACGCCCACTGACGGATATCCGTCTATCAACTCGCACGCGCCGATTATCCTTACGTTATACCCGGACGTGCCTGGCGTCATTTGCCCGCTCACTTCAGAACTTGTTTTGCTGTTTAATATTAAATCTAGTGTCGTCAGATATTTTCAAAGAGAGCAAAATTAAAGAAGACAAATTAGACTTAGTTAAATGCAAAGGCTCCAGCCAAAACTATTTGTAATTAAACTCTTAATATCATGAAAATAAATTTAAGAAAATCGAAACTTAATGATGTTAATCAATTTTAAACTTGTACTTATGTTATCAGCCGTCATTTATAACATGTCATTATTTTTTGATTTGAAGTTAAAAGCTGAGGTACTAATTTCAAAATTATGTTTGTGTGGACTGGATTCTTTAGATTTAACTAGTTACGGCCAACTATTTGTCCAACTTTTGTATATTTCTTTTATAGGGATATTTATAGTTTATAGGGATTAACTTTAAAATAAATTAAAACATTTTGAAAGCGACTATTAATAAAGCTTTACAGGTATCTGACATAGGTTGTTTTTAAAATATAAATCTCACCTAATACATAAACTGTGAATAGGCTTCGAAATTCATAATTACATAAATACAGAAATAGCGTAAAATAAACATTCTCGAACATTAGGAAATAAAAACTAAGTGTTACCATGTGTTAAAATAAAGAAATGTTATTCGCGACGAGGACAAAAACAAATGATTGTTTATTTTCGTCTAGAGTGATCTCGCTGGTTTTACCGTCAGAAACGTCGTATAAGCGCATTAACACAATCTATGGGCCATAGTTGTGATAGTAATGGGCTTGTTTATACGGGAGTCGAGCACCTCTCCAGTTAAGTATCCCTCGTACAGGAGTATTATTCCCTTGGATCGTCTTATTTTCTTTTCCCATTAGATTTGGATCATAAAAATTTCAGGCGCCTATTTTTTCTCTATACAACTCTTTGTCATGATTTATTCACAAATGAAATGATTCATTATTTCATATATCACATACATATTTGGTAATTAATATAAATACAATTGCTTACTGTCATAATAAATATATCAGTCCGATACCTTCAAGTTATTTTAAAAATGTTATGCCTTAATCACTTGCTTCTTCAACTTCTTCGTATCATTTCTATTATGGCACCATAAAATATAGGTATATCTAAGTAGCAAAACACTGCAAACATAAATCAAGAAAATCTGAAATTATTCATTAGCTCAGGCTTAGGTTTAGGCCAAATGCCCCCAATAAGTATCTAAGACGTCATTTGTGTGACCAGGACAATGAGAATCGGAATGAAATTATGACGGATGAAAAAATAAACACGGTTTGAAAAAAAAAAAACTTGTTCTGTTTTTATAGTACGTACGAATATATGATAACTTGGCTCAATACAATACTTATTATAAATATATTATAAGCATAATATTAAGTTTTTAAATAACACCGTTTTTAATGTTGTATCCTACGTTTGTACCAGATTTTTCGTCAGGATCCCGAAGTCCGCTTCGGATTAAAAGGGTCCCTTGATTTGATTACCTCAGTATTGTGATTCCTAATGGAAATCCATTTCAGGTATCTTTGATCTTATCCTCGTATTATATTTAAGAAGGTACCTGATATTTAATTTTACGCAAGAATATTTTCCTTTCTTATATACATCTATGACGTATGACATAGATCCATAAATTATATTTATTTTTGTTGCACTATTTATTTCGACGACTCGTTTCCAAGTTCAATCCCTGGCCTAACAGACATCAATGGCAACAGACATCTGATTAATGAGTTTAGATTCTGGTCTATGTGTGGGGATTTGTTTTTTCGCCTATGTGTATTCGTAGTACCCACGACATAGCAGAAAATCTTAGTGGGGGGCTATGAGTGTAGAAAGCGTTATTATAAGCGATGTAAAAATCTTATAAATTCAAACGTGACTAAGAAATAAATTGCATTTTTAGTTAACTCGTTTAAGAAAAGACAACTCATTTTAATATAACAAAGAGAATATAAAGCGCCTTACAAACTTCCTTCCGCGATGAAACCTGCATAGGATTCTGAAGACATTCGCGCGGTACAGCGGTAATACAATTTAAAGTTTGGAGCCCACATGAGCCTTCGTCTGTTGCCATAGCAACGCCCTACGGATCGTTCTGTGAATTTTCGGCAGAATGAAGTACTTTTTTCATAACCAGCGAATAGCGAATATATTACGTCGATAAATAGTAAAATAACACCCATATCCCCCATAATATAACGGGAACATGGATTTGTTCTGTCAAACTAATCCTATGAAAATATATTGGCGATAATGTAAAGGTTTTTGAAATCAGTTCAATAAGTGATATTATAGGGCAATTTGTAATTATTAAGTAATTGTCGTTAGGATATGGAGAAGATTAACGTTTCATGGGAGCGATACTAGGTAGGTATAAAAAAGATCTTTTTTGCAACTTTACTTTAAAATGAATATACCAATCACTAAGAACCATTTAACATTAGCAAAATTTCTAACCCACTTATTTTAATAATTCATAAATACGAAAGAGTATGATGACTAATGTGTGTGCGTTACTCTTTCACACAAAACTACTGATTGAATTTGAATGAAAAATCACACACAAATAAATTATGGCCTGAATATTTTTACTGTAGTAAATGCGGGCAGGGCCGCGGGAAAAAGCTAATAATGATTAAAAATATTAGTCATTTATTACTGCCCCTCATGAGAAAATCTTTAATCGTTCATCGCATACTCGTAGGCAATGGAGCGAACTCGTAGAGGAACCGATTTTCCGAGAAGGTGAATATCATTAGCTCGCTCCGCCGCGGATCCATGGCGATGCTTGTCGATTCTGTTTACTGAATAAACCGTTTTGTGGGTAACATTTAATAATGGGATTAGTTCCAAATTACCGATAGGTACCCACTCATTTACTTACTTTCATTTTCCAATAAAAGGTCGAGCGTTTAGAATCCGTTCATTATTGTTTGTGTGTTGTGCTTTATATATTTATTACTTGCAGTTGATGTTAACTAACACATACTATATACATTTATATACACATATATATTAGGAAGATATTTTTGTATATGTATAAATATGTTAGTGTTTTAACTCGATCAAGATTTGTGGCACGGAATGTCACTAAAACATCTAGTGCCTTAGTTGGCTTTTCATGTCTTATTTTGTCATCCATAACATTCAGGTACGCTATGGGACTCTTAAAATGTGCAAAAAGAACTTTTCTTGAAATCTGGCGATATTTTCCCTAGTCCACTGACATTACTCAAGTTCATAGGCGATGGTAGCTAATATTTAATAGGTATACATTTAGCCTTATTTTTAGGTTTGTTAATTTCTGACAATAATGTGTAAATTTTTTTTTAGGACAAATTGTCCTTTAAAGCCAAACAAAGCAGATTTGAGCATGCATAATTTTTGAACCGTAAAAGCAGAATAAGGTAAAAGTATTCTCGTTAACATAACAGGAGCACTTAAACAAAATTTCCAATTACCCTTATTTTTCTACGAAGCTTTCTTCAAATTACATTCGTTGGGGCATTGTGATTCAGTAAGTGGGAAAGCCCGAAGTTATCATGGCCCTTACATTACCGAGACCCGTGACGCCAGATTAACTTGGGAAACGACTATTATACTAACAAAGAAGACCCCGAATAATGAATACATTTTATGTACATTAGAAGAAAACGTATGGTCACTGTCCAAATTTATATTTTTTCTTTACAACGGTCTTAAAATAATACTTTTTCTTTTCAAGGTAACTTTAATGCCGTATTTTATCATATGTACGTTTTATACGTATTCATCAATTCACATAATGTATTTATTTGTTTATTGTTAATTAGTGCGACATATATAATTCAATTACACTAATTGACACGTCAAATTCAGACTCATTATAAAATTCCGCAGTCAAAAAAAAACAGAAAAAATAAATAAATTAGGTAACAATAATAATAATAAAATAATAATAACAATTTCAATAAATAATTATCAAAATGCCAGGTGGTAGAACCATTGTAGTTTGACAGGGGAAGTACCACCGCCACACCTGTTTCTAGCATGAAGCAGTTCTTGCGTTTAGTTGGAAGGGTGTGGTTGCCGGCTCATTTTTATATGAGGCGACCATCTCAGTCCTCGGGAGCAGCAATGCATCTGTAATAGACTTCATATAGAACCCCTGTTCTATATGAAGTTGCTTACAAATGTACATGGGCGGCAGAAACCACTTACCATCAGGGCTGCTTGCTCGTTTGCTACTTCATATTTATAGCAAAAAAAATCAATGTCAAATTAAAATTAAATATTATTAATAATAAAATTATAGGGAGAAATAAATAATAGGCTATATTTTTTCTGCGAACTTCAGCTCACGTTAATAACTACGATCCAACTATTAGCAAATAGATCGAAGTCAAATAATAAAGCTATAGTATTAATTGATATGATTATTTTTTATATTTTTCAGTCTAGCTAACGGTGATGGTAGAAGATCATTGTCACTCATAGATTGCCCACCAATAACTAACTACAAGTTGGACTTAACCCTGTAGTCGACTACTAGAGCTACTCCTAAAGACTAACATGGTCGACTCATATGTACGTTAGCCGTCATCCTGCCTTACTATCAAAATAGAAGTGCAGTGATGGAGGTTCCCGCGAGAGACATGTTAGTTTTACCACCATTCGTATAAACTGATGTTTAGTTCTTGTTAAGACCTATATGTAAATCAATCAGTTTAAAATATAAATAAACTGATTAGGAAAATCTTTTCTGATATCAAAGTTGGTTACTTAAATCTTACATCGTATAAATGTTAAAATGTAAATTCAGTTTTGACATAAATAAAATATTTATAATCCAAACGTAATTCTCCGTAAAATACAAAAAATAATGAACTACAAAGGGACTCGTACCGTAAAAGCTTTGTCAAACAAAAGCTATAGGAATGTCACAAAAGGTTGTAAAAAATCCATTTACACGGAAACAAAAAATGCATTTACATAAAATGTTCTCTAGCACTGCAATGAAAAGGTACTGGAACTTTAAGCGGAGGACAAACATTTCAGCGATATAAAACAGTTGGGTTATTTTAAAACCTCTTCCGTATAGCCGGAATATATCAGACGAGCAATGAAAAAGGAATCCGTCGCGAGAAGCGGTCGCTACATTTTATTTACTCACGTTAGGGCAACTTTACACATACATAAAAGTGCAAAAATGACATATAATATATATTTATACTAACAGAAAATTTCTACTAATATTGTGATGCTCCTATATAGTGGAAAAATATTGAATAACTAGCATATTTCCGCGTTCTGGTCGCTTCGGTCAAGTTTAGTTTATCGAAGTTAAAATTATTCTATATATTATAATAATTCAGTTCCTAAGCTGTCCGTGCGCCAAATTTTATATAACTCCGATTAGTTGTTGCATGGGAGGATAACAAAGATAAACCAACAAAACCCTTCGTCTACAAAAAAAATAATGATGTTAACCTATTTAAATAAGCGGCTAATTATAAGTAACGTTTATTAAGAAACTTACACAATCGTTATATAAAACTTTGTTATTGGAGTATCTTTAATAGTAATTAATAAATTATGTCTGTTTCATTGAACTTTTTTTATAATGTTCAAGCAGCTAACGAGTCTACAGTCCACCTGATGATAAGTGGCTACTGCCGCCCAAGGACATCTGTCAATCAATATGACATAAGATTATCTAATGTTGGCCACAGATGCAATCCCAGAGAACTAAGTTTTCACATATTAAATGTGAAATTTAAAACATTTTTCGCATAGTAACAGCTCTCTACAATGGTACAATAGTCCTCCTCAAAACATTGTCGGTCGTAGCTCGGCGACAAATCGATAGGAATTTGATTTCAGCGGCGGGGCGAGGTGTGTAAGCGGCTTTATTTAGAGAAGGGATTGTCTGATTTTAGTTGGGATTTTCCCGGATCTATGCGACGTCGATGTACGTTTTCTTTGTATTAACTTCACTATCGTACATTCTATCTCTCCCTATCTATTCATTCTTTATTCACAGCAATCTCTGTCCGTTAGTTTGTTTGTAACTTTTTTAACGTTCTACTTTGTGGAATTAAATGAAATGTTTTACTTCAAATGTATGTGTTTAGAATGGTTTACGTAATTTTTAATATTTTCAACATTTGATGTATTTACGTATGTAGATGTTATAAGTATTACTTGGGTTGCAGATTCAGTAAAATTTTTACATGCTATATTGTCAAGTAGGAGCAGTAAATTCAATGAATATAATATAGTAAATACTATTTAACGCAGGGTTTTTTTAAATATATTTATTCCGTCTGTATAGAAGTGTAGCACGATGGCAGATTTTTATTTCCGGCAAATTCAACGATTTAAAACGAGCAAATACGCGCTTAAAAGCATGTTATCATTAATAGATACGCTCAAAGTAACTGCCGGTTTATTATCTACTTTCGTATCGAAAATAGTTTTCCATTGATGGAAAACGGCCTAGAAATATGATTTCAAAACAATTTTTTGCTATCTTTCTCGACATTTATGTGGTTAGATTTATTTTATAGCCCTTCGTAATATTTCCTTATAGTTTTTTGTAGCTTTAACGTAACCGTAGTTATGAACCGTAATAATATTACTTGAAAGGATTTTTAGGTTGTGATTACGGTAATAAATCGAGTATAAAAATAATATAATCATCGAACAGTTTTTTTAACTTCAAACTATTATATGTATTTGTTCAGTATTTCCTACTGGCCAAAATACTAAACTAAATAAAATTGTTAAAATTAAAAAAAAAAAATAGTTGCTGTCATTACGCTGATTTACATTCAGTGACATTCATTATCGGTTGCTGTCAAGAATTGTACGGATTTTATAGTTTATTATTTGTGGTGGTCACGGGACCTTACGGGAGAAGTGGAAGTGCAATAGGCTAATCGGTATAACAAGAGCTTCCACATAAGTTTCAATAATACATATAAAATACATATGACTAAGAGATTTTACAAAACCGTACAAAGCAGAAGCAAACAAATTCCACGTAAGAATATACCGCGTCCGATACTAACTGTATCAGCTGTACGGGAACGGAAGCCGGGTAAATCCGGGCTTACCGCCCGCCCGCCGGATAAACGCGCCCGATCATAGGTATCGACAATTGTTTATACGGTTCACCGGTTTCGTAAATACTGCAACCGGGTATATAGTTAAAATGGGGATGTACCTAAATGTTTCGGTTGCAACTTTATTTCTGGTTACGCTTCTATACATAACTGTGTAAAATACTGTTAGTTTTTTAGACAAACTTCTTACAAGGGAGTTTCGAAGTAGAAAGTAACCGATAATGTTTCAGGGGATACTAAATAAGCTGTTCATTTCATGAAACTCTTTTGTGTTTTTTTTTTCCTCTAAAATCTCTTAAATCTTCGTATACATAAGCTTGTTTATTTTTTTGTTGTGGCCTCTGCATCTACTCTAAAAGCCCTGTTTACTTTTACAGGTAAATGTCTAAAACCGCTTTTATCAAACGGGACCTTTTTGTTACATGCGAGATAATTTTCCAAAATATCCACTCTCTCTGGAAGTTTATTACAAATTATCTTAAAAAGATTACTATATTACCTTCTACATTTTCTCATATTTACAATAGCTTTGTATTTAATATAATCTCATGTTAAGTAGTTCTTGCGTTTATCATTCAAATTTCATTTCCAGTTACAAAATGCACAACACGAACGTACATGTCAGTCCTTTATTAATTCCAACTTTCTCAATAAAGCCTCAACGTTTAACCATCTGACATACAGCCATCTACGTGCATAAGCCCAAGCAACTAAGGCTGATTGCACAAGACACTTAATTTGATAAGTTAGATTAGCGGTCGGAAAATTTTTGGTAACAAGACTCACATGGTAGATTAGATCTTCATTCATATGTAGTCTCTGAACGGCGAAGAAAGTTAAGGTCGGTAAAGTGAAAAAAATGCATCGTGAAGAATGTATTGTAGAAAGATCCGCAGCACCTTAGAAGAAGTACTAAGAAGACCCGCGAGCCGTAAGAGGAAGATCAAGGGCCTCAAGTTTCCTGTGAGTTGCACAAGCAAACGTTTGTTGGAATTCATCGAGTTATATTAAAGTATTTTGATTTCATAATGCAAACAGAGTGGCCAAAAAAGATCGAGCACAGAACGCATGTTTATCTGTTCCGTTGTAGAGTAACTAAAATCACACCATAAGTTGTTTCAAATAAATTAATTTATCAAAACGTTAATTAGCAAAAATCCAATGAATTACCTACGTATTTTAAATTATCAATTGTTAATTACATGATTATAAAGTGGAGTAGTTCCTACATTCATCAAAACAACGCTGTCTGTCTTCACTAAAAAGAAAAAAAAAAGTGATTCACTTAGAAAGTAACTTGATAAAATGTCGTACATGTAAGTTTATTGCAAATATTCTTCAAATTAAAACTGTTAAGAAATGTCTAACAAAAGATCACACATCAATACTCTGTACCCAATACTGAATTTTACACTATTTAACGTAGAAAATTGCACGTACAATACTCTTGGTGCATATGCAATTGAAGCGTTTTAAAACATGCCTCGTTGTCAGGCAGCCTAGCTACGAAATTACACTCCCACGTAGGAAGGGCGAGGCAACAAATGAGCGATTAATCTAAATTAAACCCATTATCTAACCCTTTTCCATTTATTGCATACACTGAGGTGTGTTGAAATTTTTGACTCTCTAACCGGAACATGCCTCACCGGAACCATTGTGCGCTTGGCAGGTAGAATAATAAATATTGAAAGCCTTTATCGCTTGAAAAATGGACTATACTATTTCTTGTATGCTATAAATGATTATTTTATTTGGGAGGAGTTTGCTGGTACTGGTTGCTAGTAGAATTTTTGCCTAATATTTTTAACTTGATTTTTTTTAGAAGATATAGTCTTTGGTGAAGAAGGTATTATAAGTCATATTTGAGTATACGGCAATTAAAAAGAGTGACTCCCTTTCTGGGCTATCTATTTTTTATTATATTTTTTACGATACATACATACATACTTTATAAGCTACACTTTAATTTAATAGATGTGGCGGTGTTGCTTCTGAAGTGGAACCACAAAAAGATCTACCACTTTTAAATTCTAAATCCAATAAGCCGAGTGCCTTAACATGGCGGACCAATTATCTTTAAGCATCCTCATAATGCAGGTTACAAATAAAAAAAAATCTACTAATATTTATATGACGCTTCAATATATATTTCTATATATATAAGAAATATGAATGATAAGTTTAGATTTCTGTTCTGAGTCTGGGTGTTTGTGTATTCGTCTTTGTGTGTCCATGGCACCCACGACACAGGAGGAAATCCTACTGTGGGGCTATGAGTATAGAAAGCGTGTGTTTTTTCTTTTACATATATTATTATTTATTTTCCTAAGCCCAATTTAAAACTGCACCCAATCACCACAACTTCGTAAGTCGAAAGTGAAAACGAATAAACGCTTCATTTTTGTAGTTACCCAAAATACCACAGGTACTTATCCAGTAAGAATATCGAGTTAAAATTTCAGTACACGTTAATTGCTGTAATTATAATATTGCAACGTCCAATTGTGAAGGTAGTGACGTGCCGTTAATTCCCTGCAATTATAACACAACTTGATTGAGTGCTTGCGTTGTTTGCGACTGCGATTTTTCATTCTGCACCTATTTGTTCAATTATTTTGTTTTTTTTTTTATCAGATTGAAGTAGCAAACGAGCATGCAGTCCACCTGATGGTAAGTGGTAACTGCCACCAATGGACTTCTGTAAGCAACTTCATATAGTACAAGGGTTCTATCCGAAGTCGATCACAGATGCGTTGCTACTCCCGAGGACTAAGATGGTCGCCTCATATACAAGTGAGCCGGCGACCATACCGTTCCAACGAAACGCAAGAAATGCTTAACGCTAGAAATAGATGTGGCGGTGGTACCTCCCCAGTTGAACTACAATTGTTCTACCACCTTCAAATTTTGTTAGAAATAAAAATCACGTTAGTAGAATGTTATAGTCGAAATGTCATGCCGTCATTTTAATTAGATAGATTATTTTCTAACAAAGAAACGACATCGTTAATGTGGTTAGTAATTATAAATGTGAGTAGTAATTAAAAGTAATATTTCTGCTCTGATATAGTCTTCAATTTGATTAATAATAACTAATTTAAGTACACAAATCATAATTTAAAAGTATTATATAATTTCTGAAAAAAAAAATTATAACTATCATAATTCTAAAGCCGTAATCGTGCAATCGCAAAATTGTAATAAACGCAGAACGAAGTACAACGGGCCATTCGCATATTTCGAGCCTACCATTACATTAACCAACGATACCTCATTTCGAGTTAATAAAAATTGCTTTTTAGGATTGTTTCCAAAGTTTTGAAATTTTTCTGTCGGTGTCTGAGAGTCGGGCAATTAATCATCCTGTCAGCGAAAAAGGCGCGAGAAAAAAGTAATTTGGGAGTTACAAAGAAGTTGTACGATTTGTAAAATTTATTTTCAGCAGAATGAATTACTGTGTAAACGCCCGAGATAAAACTTTAACAAATGATTCGAGTACAACCTATTATTTATAATGGAATTTATTTGAAGGAAAACATTAATGCTTAGGATTTGTATTATTTATGGCGTATTTCAAGGCGATAACAAGATAACAGTAAACATGTTAAGATGAAAACCTTTAATGAAAAATTATTAATTATATTTTCATTACTTTTACGAAATATTATTTCAATATCACTAATACATTTTTTTATACGTATAAACAGTTTACCTATGTAAGTTAAGTAACAGTAATCTAACTATACTGGAATTTTATTTGAACATACAAAACATTGTGTGTCGAAGCAACGAGAATCCAAGCAAATCTGAGCAGCCAATTTAAACACACGAGTTCAGCAAAAATGTATCGTCTTGTCAAAATTAAAACAATACGATCTGCATCAAACAATGAGTTGTTAGTTGAATTTATTGTTATTGAAAAACGATTAAACTATCAACATTGACATACCAAATTCGATACAATCGGATCATTGTCTATTGTTTGCGGTCATTGTTTAAACAATCTGCGATCACCATTAGTCCGGGATATCTAACTAATCAGCTTCCGAATAAACAAGTCTGGTAATTTGAAAATAATCGGCCCATTTGTTATCGATTTGGCGTTTTAGCAAATCGTCACCGTAAACTTTGACCGGTTAGTTTATTTTTGTATATTTGTAATAAACTGTCCGCTATCGTAAACCGAGGTTATCGTTCCATTACTCATTTGGCGTCAGTCGTTCAACGAGCGCGTTCATCGTACGAACATAAAATGACAGACTGTTTTGTGCAAAGTGTAATGAAAACGACATGCGCCTGTTACTAGTTGCGTTCGCAAGTTTGTTGTGCATGTGTATGTGTTCCGACATGATCATTGGTGACACGGTGCACAGGAAAATGGTGTTCCACCAGAGAGTGAAAGATTTCGCGATACCGTTCAAGAAGCGGATAAAGACGTTGTCGTATACGGATCCGGAAAAAAGAATAATAAAGGTAGGTTTTCATATCATCATTATCAATATTAAACAATATTATAATTTGGAATCAAATGCCAGTTGCAAATATTTGTATGGTTAAACAGAAGTTACAAGAATATGAAAATTGAGTACCTATCTTACTAACGTAAGCAGATAACTAAGATTAAGTTGCAACTTCGTTCCTAAAGGTAGCGATTACGCATGATTTGTTTCAAACGATATCCCTTAGAGGCACTTCATATCAAGTTGTTTCCTCGTATTATGGTCAAGATATTAAAAATAAGTAATGGCAAGCTTAGATATTGTGCATGAAAAATTGATTCTACGCATTATATCGCGATAAAGTCGGGCTGCATATTTTTATATTTCACGGTCATTAAACGTAGGAAGGTTAGTAAAATCTAGTAAATAAAAATGTGGACGAAAACAGTAAAAACAAGCCATGTGTGAAGTAATTCCATGTGCAATCTACCTTCAGTTAAAAAATACATAGAAATAATGCTTACATACTGCAAAACCTTCCCCAAATTTATCCAACTATGGTTCCAATTAAAATTGTAAAGTAACGATACAGTGTTTATTGACGATCGTGTAGCCCTCATTTGGAAGGGAAGCCTTTGACCAGCAACGCAAGAGTAATGTGATTATTATTGAGCGCACCAGACGATATAATTGTTATTCGAGAACTTACTAAGGATGTAAAATTTAATGTTTTATTGCGCGGAAAACTCGTCTAAAACGTCATATTTCTATAAACGTAGACTAATACGTCCAAATTAACAAATCCAGTTTTTATGTAATTGATATTACCTTATACATAAAATATTTGTAAACAAAAAATACCCGCCAAAAGATTTTTTTGAAGGATGTTTTTTAAACGTTCTTGTATAGATTTGAAGATCTCATGTTGTATTTCTTTAATAAGTATAATATTTATAACTAAATTATGTCGTATATTGTTAAGATAAATAATGGAATAAACGGGAACATATTATCTTCTGACGACCTGCATGGCGGAGCGGTCACCATAACGGTCTGATGGGCAGTGGGTCCCGGGTTCGATTCCCCGCCAGACAGAAATATGATCGATAAGTTTAGATTTCTGTTCTGCGTCTGGGTGTTTGTGTCGTCTTTTTGTGGGGTGATGGTGGAAGAGTGTAGAAAGCGAGTTTTTCATCTTTAGTATAGTATAGTATACATAGATATATCAACTTAATTAAATTAACTACTCAGTTCGTCAGAAGCCAACTGGTGAGTCAAAATATCATCGTTGTAAAAAGATAATTGATAAAAACAAACTTCCACGTACGGTGACTGAAATAATTAATTTTTAATGTCCATTCACAGTCAAGTTGTTTCGAGACGGTAGGTGAGCAAAAAAGTAAATTTACATTCCTTCGTGTTTATGCTCACCTTGATTCAAGAAGTGTCACGTTCGCATGACTATGATAAAATTTGTTGACCCGCATATTTCTGATTACATGTTATTTGTTGCATAATTTATTTACTACATTCTGTGCACATATGCTGTTTTATAATACCGGTATATTATATATAATCTTCAAATTTATGATTATTCTATTATGGCACCTCAATTGACTAACTTAATTGTATCTTTTTCGACACTGGTTGTAGTCCACGATCTTACCCACTTTAAAAATAAAAACTAAAAATTGAAAAAAAAATCGATATTTTTTTTACAATTTGATTTTAATGAAATAAATACTATGAATTAATTAAAATACGAATATGATTATACATTTTCGATCCTCTAAATTAAATTCAGTAGCTTTGGTTTAATACAATTTAAATTCAGAGACTAACATATTCGAAATTGAAAATTGAAAAGTTCTGAAAATTTTATAAAAAATTCTATTATTTTCTATTTTAAGTCCTCAAAATATTTTTTATGTATTTTTTTATAAATACATCTTGTGGAGATTTTTAGCTAACAAATGTAATCTCTTGTTGTAATATCTTGTGTATTTTTGAACAAAACGCTAGGACTATTTGACGCGTTAGTCATAACACATTGCATTACTATCGTGTTATACTGTAAGAGTTACATAGTTACAGGTTCGTCCCCCGTTCCGGGAAAGACCTTGCTGGGGAAAATAAGTGCATTATAATGAAACGGAGTAATAAATATTGTAACATCATCATTACTTTTCGTTTTATAGTTGTACCAAGACTCTTGTGTCTCTATCCATCTAACCTAACAAAAAATAAAGGTTCTTGAACTGCTAAAATATTTAAAATAGTTTAACGAGTATTGTTATGTTTTGTGTTTGACGCAGGACACACAGTAGAGACATCAAGCGGGGTTGACACAAAATAAAGTCATCATACCTACCGGTCAAACACGCGGTGGGTTCCCTGACCAGACAGACATCTGAATGATGAATCTAGATTTCTATTCTGGGTCTAAGTGTTTGTGTATTATTTTTTGTGGGTGCCCATGGCACGCTCGAATATTCTAGTTATTTATTTAATTATTTATTTCAAAGTACATTGCAAGGTATAGCCAAAAATGAAAACAAACGTTGAGTATACATTGCAATGTAAGGGAAAAAAACATAAACAATGGTTGTTTTGAGGAAATCAGATATACTCGTGCTAAGGTATTTAAAGCGCTCCATTTCTGCATGTTATTCATGAACGCAAAGAAGACGCGTGCCGTTCGTTCCGCATCCGTTCCCGACATCTCTTCTACGTGACCTTTTCCTAGCGGTGATCTAATGGCAGTAAAAATAGAAATATTATCATGTCAACATTTACTAATAGACTAATAGAATATACATTGTTATCTCGTTTTGTTTACATTATTGACATGCTGTGGATTGCTAGACACTTCCGTACTGAATTTTGTATAGATATATGTTGTATGCGTTTATTAAGGTCAATTAACTTTCTTGTAAACGCTTTATACACTCATAAACGCTTTAGCAGGATTTTCTCCTGTATCGTGGATGCCATGGACACATAAGGACGAATATACAAACACCCATAATGGTTCTGTCCAGAATTTATGTCTGGCCGGGGATTGAGCCCGGGACCCGGACCCGGAACCCGGGACCGGGTATGGTGTCCTCACCACTACGTGGTGTGGCGTACTTTTATTTACCTAACTTTTTTGCATTTGTATACCTTAAAGTCTATAACGTAATATAAGAATTTTGTACTAGGTCCACCTAAGGCGCGTAGTAAATGGACTATATCTTAATAATTCTCTTATTCTGTGACACGACCCGTGCCCAGCAGTGGGAAAATAATGGGTTGACTATAATCTTGAGGCGTAAACGCTGTTTCACTTTCCGACATATTTTAAGTAAAAATTGGTATTTACAAGTTTATAGTCCCACGATTTACATAACGGAATAAGATTAAGGGATGATTAAATTCTTAACTATGTTGTGGTTTTGAATTCTACAAAAAATATTAATAAATTAGAATTCTAATTCTTATTATTATAGTGCACTGCGATTGAAGTTAATGACACTGGAGCCCGATCGATCGCCAGTCTGTCGCCTTGTTAGCTCAATAGTATGCAAGGTTGATATAAGGATACTCGAGAGGTCACATCCTCATGACGACACATTATTAACACACGATATTGAATGACTGATGTATTTAATATTTTTGTTTTATTTGTATGGTTATTAGCGATTCATGCTTTGTATAAAATCGGTTCACTCGGTTCACATCTTTCGATGTATCAAACATTAAAAAAATAAATAAAAAGAAAATAAAAAAATACAGACGAATAGAGAACCTCCTCCTTTTTGAAGTCAGTTAAAATATTAAAGTGTATTAGCGATAAGCCGGTGTAAATATGTTTACTGTTTATTTTTTAGCGACGTTTTTATTACCACGCTTGTCTTGTTAGTCGATGTTGTAATTAATTTTATAGTAACTTCGCGTTAACCCAGATACTTGAAATTTTAAACATATCTCAGATTTCGATGACAATACCGAAAGTTTGTTCACTTCCAAGATGTTTTAGTCTACTATTAAAAAATAATTATAAATTAGTAAAGAGACTTTCGTTCATATTATTTGCAGTGTATAATTGTGTTTTTCATATATTTTTTTTTTACATTTTAGTCCGTTAAATGGACTCGGTTTATATTTCATTGTATTGTTCTTGAGTATATGTTTATAACATAAAATAAACAAATAAATATGTAACCTAGGTAGGTACTTAATGATGAGTATTTTTGTGCTTTATATTTGTCTAAACTGGGTGTCATATCATTGTATTTGTTTTCTATGATTCTACCTCTTAATATTATTATAATACTATATTCACATTCAATTATTTAAGTTTCGTAAAATGTTTATATTTTACCAACTGGAAGAAAATAAGTCCCTTTTTATGACGAACAGGAAAAGACTCAAACTATGAATAATAAAATGGGCAGTAAACCTACCCAAATCGCTAGTTATTTACCCTTTATTTAAATATTTACATAATGATTTGAATCGTAAAATAAATCGGCCACATTTTGATTTCCAATCATTTTTATTTTGGGATTTTAATGTCTTTCGCTTACATCACATTGGCGTAATAACTTACTAAAGTAAATAATAATCCAGAGACATTGATCTAGATTTCTGTATATTTTGTTGTGATTTTGATGTTTTTGATCTTGTTAATGAACAATTGGTTACATTTTATAAAATCCTTACTTATTAATCTTCCCCACATTACTATTACACTAATAACCGTAGATCTTCTTATAATTACAAAACTGGTTCAGGTTTTATGCACTAAAATCATTGTTTTTTTAAACAACTATTGAGTTTTATGGAACTTGTTTCTTATTTATATTATAAAAGTAATTTTTATTTCCAGGGCATATCAACCATTTAGTTTTAAGGAATTTTTATCTTATTTACTACAGTCATTTTTGTTTCCAGGGCATATCAACCTTTCAGTTTTACGAAACTTTCCTTTTTCTTACTAAAGTCATTTTTATTTTCAGGGCTTATCAACCATTTAGTTTTACGAAACTTTTCTCTTATTTACTAAAGTCATTTTTATTTCCAGGGCGTATCAACCATTTAGTTTTACGGAACTTTTATTCACTAAAGTAATTTTTATTTCCAGGGCGTAGCGGTGATGGATAACGACTTTTCCCACGCGAGTGCCAACATCACTGAAGGAGGTGTGGGATACTCATACGTCACAGTGAGAATGAAGAGCCAGAGACACCATCCACTCAACTTTGAAGTTGAAATATATGTATAGTTCTGCAAAAACTGTTTAACAGCAATACTGCGTAAATGTGAGTTAAAATGTGATGTACGAATGAAGAAACAAGGACAGATATTGAAAAATCTTAAAGCCTTTTTTTAAAATGAAGATGTTATTTGCAGATATTTATTAGCACAATTAAGAGTCTCAGTATATTCATTAAAATAAAGTTAAATTAATATACATACTTATGTTAACAAAATTTTGAATTCGAAAAACGAGAAGGTCAAACATTAAACTTCATGTAATAATACTCATAATTTAATTAATATTTAGAGCTATATAACATTAATTAAGATCTGAAAGCAATAGTGGAAGATACACTTTCGTGTAAAGTGTACATTTCTTGCAAAAAATATGCGTAAATTATATGCGTACTTTGAACGATATGTGAACTTTATGGTTCTACATATGTATGGTAAGAATAATTGCAAGAAAATGTTTTATGTTACAAGTCGGTTAAAAATAGAACACCAATAGATGTAAAATAATTTGTTAATGCGCAGAGTATAAAGAAAATATTTTACTTTTATTGGTGGTAAAGTATGTGTGATGTTAGTGTCTTTTTATATTTTTTAAATTTTTTTTTCAAAAAAAGTTTCAGATAATTAATTATTATAAATTAAAATATATGAATTTGTGGTTATTATTTGTGAAGACAGCCATTGTTAGTTTATTCATATATCACAAAGTGTGGTATATTTGTCTGTACTGATTGGTTTAGATATATATGTTTGCATGTAAATATATTTTAAAACTTCAACATAATTTTAAAGGATTAAGGACAAAAAATAGTCTACTTCTGTTAACAACGAAGCACTTTTACAAATTGGTCACGGCTTTAATTACAAGTTAATTAAACATTTCTTCGCGAATGGTCCATTTGAGATTCTCATACAATTATAAATACAATTTGTTTAGTATAAATAAGAAGATTAATTAATACTCGTTAGATAAACGAGTGTATAAATTATCACTACGCTCCTTCGATCACGTTTACTCCAATAGTAATGTAAAATAAACAATTATAATGTGAATTTATCTGTTTCAATCTAAATAACCCGTATTTAGGGTGTTGTTGTACTGAACGCATTAAGATAAAATATAATACTTAATACGATGGCTCTGGTAGTCAAGCAGCTATTTAATTACGCACAATATCAATGTCTACGTAAACATACGTAGACATTGATACGTAAACATATAATATGTAGTATATTATGCCTAAATTGCAGCTCAAGTAGATTAAAGTAAAGTAATGTGAGACTGTTTGTGCTGCGTGTCAAAAAAAGAACCTAGTATCTCTTACAATTCTAAGTATCTTTAGATGTTTTAAATAACAAACTCATTTACATAAATGAAAAGTTATTATTGAGTGTCTAGCAAGAACGGCGAGAAAAATATTTTACATATTAGTTTATAGCTTTCACTACGACGACATCCTTAATGATTGTTTATGGTTTTGTATCATATGAACTGTCTTCCGATGATATTAACGTTAGGTATCCGTAATTTTAATTTCAATTATAAAATAAATATTTAGAGCTTTATATCTATTTCAACACCTAAGTTTATAGTTTTATTTTGTGCTATCATAAGTACTCATAGTTTTATCGTCGTAGGCTGCCACTAGAAATTTATTTGTTTTGTTTTTTAAATAATGGTCATAATAAATTGGTTGCATCCATTTGTAGCTATATCTGTTTTTCGTGTACCACACCACAAAGCTAATTTTTAATTTAGCTTTTTATCTGTATTTAACTTAAACTGGAATTAGAAGTCTAAACATATTTAAACATTATTTCGTGCCAAGACCAGACTGTTATTACTAAAATAATTCTGGTACTTACGTAAAAACGTTAAAACCGGTAATTTTAAATCATTTTAAGATTGTTTACTCTATTTTTACTAGTACTTACTTTCTTTCTAATAATTTTATATCCAGTTTAATGAGGTTATGGCAACAAGTTACATAGTACTGTATTCCGTTATTCGATAAGTGTGGGTATAATAACTTTATAAGCATGTAACAAGCATATTGCCCGTTATTTAGTTGAAAGAAGGACTGTAAATAATGCTGTATTACCTTGGTATGAAATGAATTAATTTAATTTACGGCGTTGTTACGGTATTGCATAAAACAATCCAGAAATTTGGGAGCTTTATGTAATAATAACGCAAGTTTGTAAGTGTCCTATATTAAACTTTTTGCGAAATTGTGTTAAAGATTTTTATTATGTCCAACAAAATCATTGTACTTTCAATTATGTAAACAACTTAACAATGGAATTTACGTACATTTTTATGGTTAATATTTTTTGTATAAATAAATTCTTAAGTGTTTATTAGAATTATTAAAATAAATTGTTGTAAATTATCATATTATGTTTTCATTGCCTGAAATTATGTGATACAATAATTTTACATCATTAATGATCTCCCAATAAAGTAAGAAGTTATTAAACAAAAAAAAACTTACACCTTACTCTTTCCCAAGTTCATTTGAATTAATACTTATCTCTGGCAATTAAGGGTTACAAATACAAGGGTTACAAAACAATTAAGGGTTACAAATTGCTAACATTTTCTCCATACACATAGGTACCGAAAAATAAACCGAGAAACATTCTCGGAACTTTAATAAGATTAAAGGGATGTAACACACATTCATTCGGACGTTCGGAAAGGAAACAGCTTACGAGCGAAGGTTTTTGTGGAAAGCGCCCATAATAAATCAAGACTCTCTGCCACTGGTCACTCACATGAAGGTAAGAACATTTATGGATACGCACAAATCATTGAAGATAAAAGTGTGCAATTCAAACACAGCTGAAGTGAAACATAAAAGTAATAAATTATTATTTATATTAATTACTAGCAGACCCGCGCCCACTTCGTTGGGCTAATATAATGGTACATTTACACATATTGGGGGTGCTTAAATTCCTTAATAACATGACATCAATGCCAACTTTTAAAACATGGTCTGGGGGTGGTAGGTCAGAAGGGTTAATCCCTGAAGTTCCAGGATCGGAGTGGGGCTGCGGCATCACCACTCTATCAGTAATTGCATTATAAGCTTGCCTTTGATCTCTTATTTAGTAAATATTAAT